>JAOTRH010222321.1:0-10473 GCA_034768845.1 Heliamphora exappendiculata
TTCTAATAAAATAATAAACTAATAACTTATAAACTTAATAATAATATTAATAGGTTATAAACTTATAAATTTTAAAACTTATAAAAATATAAAACTAATAAAATTATATTGTTATAAATAATAAATTAACTTATTCATTTATTATGAAATTTAACTAATAAATTAATAATAAACTAATATAACAACAACTAATAACTAAAAAAATTTAAACTCATATTATACAAGTTATAACAATAATTTTTTAAAAAAAATTAAAAAAAAAACTAAAAGTCCAAAAAAAGCTTGACTGGCCCGCCCAAAAGCCCGGCTCGAGCCCGAGGTTTAAGCCCGAGCCCTATACCCTTGGGGCCTTGGGCCTACCCCTTGAAAAAAAGCTCGGCCCGACCCTGTTCGATTTTTTACAAGAGCCCGTGAGCTTCGGGCCGAGCTAGGCCCTCCCGAGCCACAGCCGAGCCCAAATTACATTCTTGATGCCAATCAAGGATATGGCAAAGATATTCAACTATGAACTACATGGTACTAATATAGTCTGCACGGCAAGAGGTAAGGGCAAAGAATATGTGATTTCAACTCAGACTTGACTGGCTCTGCTCATACAGTTTAGTAATCCCAGTAAATTAAATTCTCCCTATTTTAGAAATATTTAGAAAGTGATTCGGGGAGCTTCTCAAACTTAAAAGACGGATTTCCTGGTCCTCAACAAAGAAAATATATATTTGGTGAGCCAAAGAAGATACACTTCCCAAGTCCAACCGCAAGGAGCCCAAACATCTAAAAAGTCCATCTACAATCTTTTGTCAAGTATGTCATAATATCTTAGCTATATTGTACCTATGTTAAGTTAAAACCATAAACCCTTCCATCTATGTGCTTGAAGAGTATCGGAAACCGAAGCATCGGAGCATAACTACATAGGCATCCGGCATTAATACTTGACCAAAGACTCTCAAATGTCTCGGTGTGTGCCTTCTCGTTCTTCTTTAATTTCATGTCACACAATGATATCCAATAAATATCTAATATACGATTAGGCAACTTGCATATTTTCGGACCATTATCCCTCTATTTCAGCTGATTATGTATTGATGCTCTTCTTCCATCCACAACCTAATTTTTCCCAAAAGTTGGGCATTAGAACCATGAGAGGTGCACTACAAATATAAACTGCGAACTCCCCTTCAGATTTTTTTTTATCTGGACCTTTTTTGGCACGTTTTACACATTATATATGGAAAAAAAAATCTCAATGTCCTTAAGAATTATTTCAATAAACAAACAAAAAAGGAACAAGAGGAGAGGAGAACTTATAAAAGGTTTCGGTGAGTTGAACAAAGCTATGAGATTTTCAATTAATTAACTAGCCTTGCACAAATAATTTGCACCCATGGAGCCACGAACAACTGTGAAAGCATTTGCAAATGATGTTTTCATTAATCAAGAACAAAATTTGAGGAGAGTAAAACCAAATTGGACACTCAAAATCAAATAAGAAATAACTAAGCAAATCAGCGCTGAGGTTGCTTACGGTCATTGAACATCATAAATGGGTATCTAACATTGTTCATATCCCTAAGAAAGATGGTCATATCAGCTTGATCTCCTCTAATCAATTCCAATCGTCTTGTATGATGTTTTGATCACCTCTTATCAATCCCGATCATCTTGTAAGACGGTTTAATCTACCTTGACCACTCCTGATCGTCTTGTATAATGGTGTGATCTCCCCTTATCAATCTTGATCATTTCATATAACGATCTGATCTCCTCTTATCAATCTCAATCATCTCGCATGGCGATCTGACCTCCTCTGATAGTTTTCAATCATCTCATATGACAATCTGATATTGCGGTGGTTCTATCTCTCTAAACTGACGAAAAGCTCAGTCAACAAAAGGGACGTAAAAACGCACTATTTTAATACGGCAAAAATGGGTCACCGTCTCTTAATATCAAGAAGTATAGACCATGAACCTGTCATGCATCCAGTACTAGGCAGATCAATTGGTTTTATCTCTAAGAATCGGCGCAAAGATTTATGTGCACAAAGAAGGCGTAAAATTGCAAGGCACAACTTTGCTAACATTAACTGCAAAAGGATTTTCATACCCTTATTTAAATATTGAGCTCTCATCCAAACCCAATCTCTCCAAACAAGGGCTCTCAATGTGCCACGTGTAAAAAAGCAAATCCAACAACTTTTGGACATCACCTTGCCCCTATCCCTTTCTCTCCCTCACATATTCTCATTTGGGTCAAAAACCTCCATAGCCATCTCTAATGCACTATTGGAACTCATCAAACAGCCACAGTCATAGTAAAAGTCTCTAATTTGTATGTAGACCCTTGATTTCCGGGCAAAGGATTCCTCGTTAAAAAGCCGAAGTAGGTAAAGATTACATCTAGAGACTGACATCAAAAACCTTCATAGCCATCTCCAATGCACTATCGGACCCCATCGAAGAGCCACAGTCATAGTAAAAGTCTCCATTTTTTACGTAGACCCTTGATTTCCACGCAAAGAATTCCTCATTAAGAAACCGAAATAGGTAAAGATTACATTTAGAGTGGGGTGAATAGGGGCCAATACCTAAAAATAACTGAGATTAACTTAAAAAATCTTAAACACCAAACAATCAATCACAAGTATTTAAAGTAAAGCATGCACAAAATTTTACGTGAACCTTAAGGAGCTCGCTCTCCAAGGACCAAATCCACAGTCACAACGACTCAAGCAATCAACTATTAAATTAAAAGGTACAAACAGCATCAAACGAAAGGACTTACAAACCTACGATGGTTAACCTAAGCTTGACATTCTTCCACAAGGACTCCTCGTGCTTGATCTCCACATCATGGTGAATCCAACCTCATTAGCCTTCTTTAATCAACAATGATCCATAAAAATTGCCTTCTCAATCTCCGTCTCAAATAGCTCCGAAAGCAACGGCCAAATGGTTGAAGGGACAAAACACGATCAATGAGATATGAAGGGTGTGTGTGGATTTTTATCTAAACATTTGAAAAACTAGTTTCTAATTATGTTCATGTTCTCTCAAGCAAAGAATAGAGTTCTCTCCTTAAGCCTGGCCTTTTTTTCATAACCTTTAAAAAGAACAACTTATGCTTTTATATTACTTCAAGAAAAATAGCACAAAACACTAGAAAAATAGTAGGACGTGTGGCGCTCGTTGCTGGATGTGAGACGCTCGATAACTTATTGAGCTCCAGTAGCGCGCTCAACAATGGAAATAAGGTGTTTGATCCCCCTAATAGGCGGTTATTGGGCGCTGGCCATGGGAATTTGGAACGTAAACGTCACCAGCACTTGAACGCTAAGCAGGCACTTGATGAGCGCTACTCTCAAGAAATCAGCGCCTAATCCCTTATCGGGTGCTCAATTGTCGTTATCTACTAGGAAAAGTTGCTCAAATGCTGCCCACTGGAAATGTTGAAAATGTCTAAAGAAAAACTGCACAAGTATAACTATGAAAATAATTGTCCCAAGGTATGCTAATATGCGTCTAGTATAATTGAATATCAGCTGAACAACAACTATAAGGCTTATTTGGCAACGAGCTAATCGAAACGGAAACAATTCAACATAAATAAGGAAAAAAAAAACTCTACACTTTGACACTACGAAAATGAGCCAAAACCTGTTACATTCGTAATAAATTTTTAAAAAAATAAAAAATTTCCACCCATCACTGCCCCACATTCGATACCAACACAACCCAATTCCAATAGCACCAACCAAGCACGCGCTTCTAGGTTCAATTTCTACAGAATCTGAACTGCCTTGTTGGTGTGTAAATTAATTGTGCAATATCTCTCTTCAAATTCTACAAATATGCTTTTGGGTTCATTTTCATCTTTCTAACACAATTGCAATTAAGAAAATTGCATCACAAACATTGGCATCGACTGCACCCGAAACTAATACATTACATTAAACAATATATCAGCGTCGATCTTAACAATATTCTCAGCCTTGCATCGAACGTCAACTCTATAAACTTCCAAGGACCACATCACAATGACAAGCCACCACCCCATCAGTTTTCAAATTCGTTTAGAGGCAATGAAGTGAAGCTAGCATCTGTTGGATTAAGTGAAATGCAAAGGTCACAACAAGGCTCCAACGATAATGCAGAAAAGTTGTTGGCAGTTGCAGAGCCTCCACCAAGCAAACTAGACTGAATTGTCCCCATTGTTATCTCCCTCTCCCAGAGAAATCAAAAGTTGAAACAAATGATAATAGAAGAACAGAGAATTGTGAAGAATGTAAAGTTCCTTTTAGCTAGTGATTAAAAGGAAAAGAAGAAAAAGATGTCTGGAGAATCCAACTATATAGAAGATAACTATATTTATGTTTTTTTACAAATAAATTTCGGAGGGAAATGACATATGTTATTGCTAAACAATGCACTAACCACTTGTCTTCCACATTCCAACAGTTTAGACTGAAAGTGCAATGTTTGCTCTTTATTCCAAAACCACATGGTGGTTAATTGACTATATTTGGAGGTCAAGGGGGTAAACTACTAAAGGGGAAACCACAAGGGTGTAAGATGGCTTTTGCTCTATAATTAATAAAGGGAAAGAAGGTCCAGCATATCAGAGACAAAACTGTTGCTTGTTCAGTAACAAATTCCAAGAGCAACTTGCTCTATACAATGATTTAAGGAGTCATTTCAATACAACATTTTGAAAAAGATTAAGCTCGTTGTCAAGAGGATTTCCAAAATACACATGTAATAGTAAACAGTACTATCCTGAGTTGTCAAATCATGTCATTCTTTGATGACAAATTATTCTAGATATGTCTAATTCTGTGTGGTAAAGTACAATTAAGTTTCATTAATCTAACTACGAAAAGAAAAGATCTGCAACTCAACCCGAATGTCGTGAGGTTATGTTCATACTAGTTTAGCAATTTACTATCTCATGCACTAAATACAGACCTCTATGATATTTATTCCTCTTCGGCTAGTGGAAGGTTTTCCAACACACTATCCATGCTCCTATAGATAGCAGCAGCATATAATCATGTTCAAGATTTTTTACACAATGCCTACCACATACAACAAAGGCAATCTGAAAATAGAACTTGATGCTTTCAAAGTTGCGACAATACATATAAAGAATGCATGGCCATACCCGATCATAGCCACCCAACCTAGAAACAGCTCTCCATAACCTAACACCAAAGACAAGCACAAAAAAGCTTAGCCCATGCCTAAAGCCAGGTACCGATGATGTACAAATTAAAAACCATAGTAAAATTACTTGAGACAATTCAGTGGCTGCCCATAAAACCGAGGGGATTTAAATTCGAGGGCCTTTTCTCTATAGAAACTTTCAAGCTCCTTCATGAATGCTGCTTGGTCCTCTGGTGTTCCAGATTCATCATCCTCTGTCAGCTGCAATTCAAGGTAGAACGGGAGTTTAGAGACCTTGCAATTATCATGGCGTCATCCAATTCCACCCCTCCATTCCTTAAAGTTTAAACCCTCTTTTGGCTTCTTTTCTATTGTGAAATTTCGGCATACCTTTGATTCATTCAACCAATTCTTGGTTGTTTCCTTACTGTCATCATCACCATTTGCATTTGAACATTTCAAAAGGGAATTGGGTGTAAAAGGTTCGTTTTGATTTGCAGGACGAGTACCAGGACCCGCATTTTTACTTTCAGGCGCCTCACTAACACCCGCATCACCTTCAGAAACAGCGTTAACGGCAGCTGTAGCATGGTCAGGCTCATTTACCAAAGCTTCCTTCTCAATCTGGCGAGCTTCCATCACAGGCACTTGCTTGTCATCGTTGAGGATTTTGTCGTCCGCACCATTCTCATTAGGGTTTGGGTATTGAGGCCCCTTCCCCCTGGCTTTTCTGTTCTCCGACCTTGTTTCGTCCGGTTTTTTGTCCTGTGCAACTGCCGCAGCAAGCGAGTCTTCATCTCGTTGGCCTTCAACTTCCGCATCAACGAGGTTGTTCTCCCGACCTTGTCCGTCAACAGCCGATTCTTTCCCCTGCTTTCCGCTATCCTCCATCTCCACCTCGCTTTCTGAAGCCCACGAGCGAATATAATATTACATAAAACTTAAATAATATGTCAAAATAAGGCTCTTCGTAGAAACTAAAAATAGAAAGGAAAAACGAAAAAATCGACAAATTTAAAATTTGAAGAAAACAGCGTGCACTGTAGATGAGTATGATCCTCCGCTTATGAACACAATCTTTTTCAGGGAAAACAAACCCTAGCTTCTTAAAAAGAGATGTGAACAAATTGCCAACTAACCAAAACTGGCCGAAACCTTCCAACTCCTTACGTATAATAATAAACTGGAATCCAAGACAAATCGTTTTCAGAAAACTATATTTGAGTGCTGATTTTCCTAGTTAACGAGAAACGCCAAGAGTAGAAAAAAGAGTTCATAGGAATACGTGCATTTTTAGCGGAATATTGACTGTCTCGAAGCTTCTTTCAAATCCAAATGCAAATGCCAAAAAGGCAGCTTCAATGCAAGAAGAGAGGAGCAAGACTTCAAAAGTGATGGAAATGGGTAGTTGCTCAGGCAATAGGTAGGGTAGGCAACGAAAGTATCTTGTATATATACACACACATACACGATACAGATATTTATATATATGTTACTGTAGATATAGATAACTCTTACATCGATCCGCATGCACACACAAAATATGGTTTTAAGGAAAGTAGAGGTGAGCTTTTATGATACGCCGGACGGAGAGAAGCGGTCGTTTGCGTCTACAAGCCGGTAACGCCAGGCCAAAACGCACCGGCACAAAGAGAACTTGTTACTTACCCACGCCCACGGGCGGCCTCGGCCTCTGGTTCTGCGCTGTCATAGTTGCTTCAAAGAACGGGCTTCCGGCTTCCGGCTTCGGGCTTGGCTCAACAACTATAACATCTGGATGATGCTGATAAAGTCAATTGTCCAATATGCCCTTTAATGTCTTTGATAAGCAGGTGAGCCGGCATTCCAGATGAGTACTTCTCACATAATTTTTTATTAACTTTCTTCACTTTATGAAACTTACAAATTAGGAAAAATAATATCAAATTTGAGAAAAATATATTATAAACAACAAAAAACGATGAAGGAAGCTTTTTCTAACTTTTTCTTTACATTTCATATTTATTAGTTTTCTATTTATAAATTCCTCTAATCAAGGTGGGGATAAATTAAAGAGAAATTTCCCGGTAAAAGTTTATACATAATTTACCCATATTTAAAATATTTAAATTTTTTATCATATTTAAAATTTAAATTCAAAAAATCTAAACCCTACCAATTTAAACCATAGTTGCCGTCCCTATATTTCTCATTTTTTATCCTAATAGCATCATCTCTCTCTCTACAAAATTGAAACTCTTCAAACCCCTTGTTGTCACTATCGCTTTCCTCACCCTCGCCCTCGCCCTCGCCCTCGCCCATGTCATCGCTGACATGCGACTGCCCAGGCCAAATCTCACCTCAATCACCCCTTGCCGCTGCCTCCACCCAAACCTCTATCGCCTTCGTGTTCTTCCTACTCCACCATCACTACTTACCCCTTTGTCGCCACCCAAACATTTGTCGGCTTCATCTATGTCCTCCTCGCGTGCGAACAATTTACAAAGAGAGCAAAGTATCGTCCTTCCTCTCCATGTATCAGTTGCGTTTGTGGTGCAGGATCAAAAAAAAAGACAAGGTAGATTATTAACTAATATATCTATCAGTTGTATTTGCACTACAATGATCAGAAAAATATAAAGCAAACTATCAATTGACATATCTATCAGTTGTGTTTGTAATGCTAAATCAAGAACAAATACAAAGCGAACTATCAACTAATACATCTAACAATTGTATTTGCGCTACAACGATGACGGCGATGATCGTGATGCCCTAATTGATTACGACAGCGACGGAGCTAGAGTTGTGATGATTGCAGTGCAAGATTTTGGAAGAAATTTTTTATTCCTATTTAGGAAAGAATTTAGTTAATGTAATCTTCTAAAAATCAAGTTTAATGTTGTGGATCTTTTTTTTTTTAATTAGATAGAACCAATCCTTAAATATCAACTGATATTTGAACCTTTGCTAAAATTTCTCTAAATTACATTGTTGATGATGGAATTAGAATGAATGCCAAAATGCCTTTAATGAGTCTTAGAAAAGATCTTTTGACTTGTAAAAGGTGAGAAATACTTTGCATTGGTGGAGTGCCTGTCAAAAATCATCTGATACTTAAGTCAGTTCATTATAAGATGGATAAGCACTTTGACTTTTTTCTTTTTTAGGCTAGAATTGATTGTGTACCTTCTTTTAAAGGGTGAGTCCACTTATATATTACCTAGATGTGGATCATGGAGTTTGCTGGTCGAGATGAGGGTCAATCCCGTATAATTTGAAGTGACATGATTTTCTAAAACTAACTTCGCTTGAATTGTCGTTGGAGTTTAATCATCTATGTCGCCTTAATGGTCGCTGTGAGTTATACTTAGGATCGACTGACTTGTCAATCAGCTTGCATGGCGCTCGACCAAAGCAAAAGCTACGTGAAGGGCTCACTCGCTCAATCCTCATGAAGACGGTCAGTCGATTATCATGTTGATTTACTTAGGTTTTCTTAAGGTCAGGCGGTCTATTATTTCTAGTTGCTATTTTGGGCATGCTTCTCATCATATGCCCCTTATCCTTGAGTTGATAAGTTCTCAATGGATAATGGGAATACTAGAAGTCATAAAGTTCTAGTGGTTATGATGTGGTGGTTATTGCGGCGGCTAAGCATTTATCACACATCCCCTTATTTATAGATTGTAAATGACGCTTCTTTTTTTAATGACATGTGGAGGTACCATGACGACCTGTGCATTACACATTCAACGGCTTGGACTTTTGGTTCTCTGGTCCGTTGGATCTGCTCTTCCTTACCAAGAGAGCAATCTTCTCTTATGGTCTTCACCTCTTGTTTAGTGAGGGTGATTGTGAAAGTCATCAAATGGGTCAATATTTTTCTTTAGTTTTTTCTATATAAAAAAAGCATGGAAGGATGTTCCAAATGTTCAGGACGGTCACAACTTCTTCTAAGGCTAGAAGACCACTAAAAGACACCTAGAACCAAAGCATGTCGTGAAAGAAGCGCACTAAGCGGGCGTGCTTTGACTGATCCTCCATGCATTTATGCTGAACACATTGCTAGGGCAATGGGCCTTGGCTTATATTGATTAAAAACGATCACACAACTCACCAACTAGATCTTTCGTAAGAACCGTATATCTAAACAGGCTTGGGAAAAAAAGGGTAAGGTCTCACTTCTTTTGCCACTCACCCCTTGATTTACTTTCTTTAAGAAAGTGGAAGAAGGTTCGGTATGCTTTTAGCTCTTACAAGTAGGTAGCTTTCTATTACACTAATTGTTTCACCTCAAGCTAATGGTTCTTCTAGTAGACCAAGTTCGAGCGTCATGTAAACCAGATCACTCTAGTCCATACTATTACATCATTCTCGATCAATGGCATAAGCAATAAAGATTTTCACTACAAGTGCACCTAGAGCGCTTTATAACCAAAGGCCATGTTGCTTTGTGCACATGCCAGCATTGTCCCCTAAGCTTAATCGAATCTAGATTGATAAAAGATCATAGAAACGAGACATAGGGGATATCTCTTGCTTGCTTTAGTCAACATAGCACCCCTTAGGGATTGTCTCGAGAGCAAATCAAGAGGTATGAAATTTCCTCCCCTTAGAGTTGTTCAGAAGAAAGAAGTTTCCATGGCATGCAAAGATGGAGATGCAAAGGAGAAAATCGCGTAACCAAAGTTCCCCAACCTATAAAAGGGGGTGGAGTGTTAAGAAAGAGAAAGCATTATCACTTTACGAAATAAAGCAGCAGCTAGCATGCTAAGCTAAGATTAGCCACTAGAAGAGATCATGCAAAGAACAAGTTCAAAATCATGATCAATTCCTTTTTCAAAATCTTGCTACAACTACACGAGCCCTTCCTACATGTTATAAATGACTTACTGTGATGGGGTGATTCCGTAAGGGTGTGATTAATTATTGAGCAAACAACTAGGTCGGGTCCTCGGGCTCGACGGTCGAATCACTCTTACACAAATGTGTCTCTCACATTCTGATTTGAAACAGGACGGATCGACCCAAATGAAAATCGAGTCGACACAAATCAACTGAGACCGCCTGCAGAATTTTGGTGTCGACCCCATGACAAATCGTGTCGACCCAAAATTCCCGAAGCCGCCTGCAGAATTTTGGTGTTGACCCCAGAAGATTCCGTGTCGACACAAAACTACCGAGGCTTCCTGCAGAAATCTTGTGTCGACACCAGAGATAAATTGAGTCGACACAAGTTTGTTCCTCCGTTGCTTAAAGCTTCAAATCGAGTCGACACCAGAGCCATTTGTGTCGACCCAAATCGTTGGAAGGAAAAATGCAGAATTGA
>JAOTRH010222342.1:0-10473 GCA_034768845.1 Heliamphora exappendiculata
CAACTAGAAACCAAACTTTATCAGCTGCGGCAGGAACCCGGTCAGTCCATTGCTGATTTCTATTCCCAGACCAATCAAAATCAATCTAATCAATCTAATATTTTAATCAATCTAAATATAATATTTCAACAGACGGCACTTGCAGTTTTTTGATATTTTTTTGACTAATTTCTTGCAACGCTGCAATATATAAAGATATTTTCAAAAGATCAAGTGTCAAATATCTAAGAATAAGATATAAATTAATTTGTCACATATTTTCCAAATAATTAAAAAAGAATTAAATCGAATGGCTAAATTTTCTAACAAATTATAATTGCGTGCTTTTAGTTATTTAATGGCAAACTTTACGGAATGAGTTACATAGTCTTAGTCGCAATAAAGCTAATAGGTTCCTCCAAAAGTGCTCTTATATTTGATGTTAGGTTTTATAATTGCATAGTGCTAGTTATTATAATGGCATGCTTTTAATTAATTATTTAATGGCATGCTTTTTGGAATGGGTTACTTAGTCTTAGTCGCAATAAAGCTATTAATTTCCTCCATTGATTATCAGAACAAAAAAGTACTCTTATATAGTTCTCAAACTTATTCTCAAAGTTCATCTTTCTCATGATTAGCTAAAGAGATGGCTCTTTTATGTATTTTCTCTTACTTTTGGCCGGACATTAATTTTAATGAAGTTTTAATCTTCGATTTTAGTTCAATGACAATTCCCACTGCCAAGAAACTAACGTTTATCCTGCTCAATAGAACCCTGCCTTGCATAATTGAATGTAACTAATGTAAGACTATAAAGACCAATTGCTGGGTATTCACAAACCGTAACATACTTTTTGGTGGATTCAAATGCTTAGCTCAAACTCAGCTTATATGTAAATATTGAGCAATAATTATATGTGGTGGATATGAGAAGTAGACATTGGTTGGTTTAGTATTTGTGCATATGATCAACATTGTTAATGTTTTTTTAAACAAATTTGCTAATTATTTTATTCATTCATATTTAGAGGAAAGTTGAAATTAATGATAATGATTTGAAGAAGCACCAAATTTGTCTGGTTAAAGAATTAGTTCCAGATAAAGTGTGTTATAGAGATTTTTATTGGCTAGCCCCTTTAGGCACTATAGTAGCATTAATTAATTAACAAAAAATACAGGTGGTGGTCGACGAAATTTCTTCCCCTTCCAACTGTTGGTCAAAAAATGGATTGCAAACAAATAAAATCTAATACTGTACTATAATAAACAAATAGAAACTGAAAATAAAAAACTGTAATTAAATTCTTACAAACAGTCGTAAAATTCAAAAAATTATAGATGATCGAAACTAGCATTGGATGCTATTTCCTTAAGATAGATTCGTCCCCCACACATGTGCTAATGTGCTTTACGGGCGTCAATCTCTCATGATACAACGATCAATACCCGAAGAAGAAGCACTCAAATCTACGGGTACAGCAAACCGTTAAGTGTTTTGTACTCTCTGACTCTTAGAACATGAACACGCTTTGTATGTCACTGCTGCAACTGTTTGTCATCAGCGCTCAATACTGGAAGGGGGCGCTCAAGCGCCTCGCGAGCGCTCTATTCTTGAGTGCGCCATGACCCACAACCCACGGCTCGGCTCAGCTGGTCGGACGAACGGCGGCGGCACACGCGCGTGTGTGTGAAATGAGTCGAACCCACCGTTAGGTAGGTCCTCTCTCATCTACAAAACTAGGTACCTCCAAGAGACCCACCCCGTTGTCTAACTCTAACTTATATATACCCACTAAGTTCCTTAATAACTTTCAATGTGGGGCAGAAGTTCCACATTTTCATTAAACCCAACAAAATTCATGTTCAAGCAACGACTTTAAACATTAATTTTTCATTCACCTTTTATCAGATTTGAGCAAATAAACATACGTCGTTTATTTTCTCACGAAGGAAAACGCGTAACACCCCGGACCCAACTCAAAAGACATATGAATCTCACATTTATTTTGACTCAAAATTTGTCAAAAATAAAATTATTAAATTCGATTTTAACACCAACTACAGTTCTCTCTGCCATTGGAGTATATTTTTAACGGTTGCATATACTTTTTAAATAGTTGAGACAATATGTGAGAATTCTTTATTGTATATAATTAATTTTTTGTTTTGTTTTGTTCTTTTAATAATTTTTGTTTTGTTTTGTTTTGTTTTGTTCTCTCTAATTATCTAAAATAATAGCAACTTGGAGTATATATTTTGTAGAATTCTTTATCCACTTAAGTTTTTGTATATTCCCTCCACATTTTCATTTCAGGACTTTCTTGAATATATATTGTCCTCTTCAGTCTCATACTTGGTGGGGTTTTATTATTATTATTATTATTATTATTATTATTATTGTGAACTTAATTATGAAAGAATCCCAATTGGATGGACTGATAGAAATTTGTGAAGAACTGGGAATTGGGCAAAACCTAGTTAAGGATGTAAAAGAATTTGTTTTAATTTTGACTCTTTATGTCATAAACAATTTTTAATAAATAGATAGTTTTCAGTTTTTGTTTTGTAACGCGGTTTTGCTTAGAAGGAAATTTAACATTTATGGTCATTATAATTTGTAATTAATTTTTTATATTATAATTTATTTTGGAAGGTAAAAGCTAATGGAAAAAAATGTTTTAATAGCATCCTTATAAATCGTATATTTAAATGCACATATATTACAATACAATTAATATTCAATCGCTATGTTTAGATACTATATTAAACCGAGGGTAATGGTTGTCTTTTTATGGCTTGTTTAGAATGTCTAAAAGGTTTGGCTTTTAAACTATTTAATTTTTTTAGAAAAATGAGAAATAAAAAAAAATTGGAGTGTTTGCAAAAAAAATTTATAGTAGCTTTTTTATTTTTTTTACTTTTTATTAAGATGTCTAATATGTTTTTATTTTTTACTTTTAAATTCTAGTGTTTAGAATATTGGCATGACATTTTTGTTTTTGTGATGAGGGTTGACTTTTTTTTATCGAGAATATTATGGTAATTTTAATTCAAAAAAATTAAGGTGTTTGACATGTGTATATGTTTTTTTTTTCTTGGATTAGAGATGAAAAAAAACGTTAATTGGCATTTTTTGAAAAACCAAACAATATAGCTTAAAAATTGACTTTTTTTTTCTAAAAAAGTCAACTTTTTAAGAAACCAAACAAGGGATTAGAAGAGGTTTCACAAAAAGAGGTTAACTTTGACATTAAATTTTTATATTAAAAAGCTTTCAATGCTATTGCAATTTAGGGCGTGCATAAGAAATAACTTATGATTTTATATATCGATGCCGTTGAAAGTTTTGTAAATGTTTGCAGTGGGAGGAATTGTTGTGATTTTACTACAAAATTATCCTAATATTTCAAAATATACAATTCTCGAATTATGTTTTAATTATAAATTATATTTTGATCCATGTGGCATTTAAAGAAATTGAATATTTTTTTAATATTAAATATCAATTGCGGTTGGAATTTCCTCAATTTTAAAAAAGGATTCTTTCTCAACAAAGTCCTTAAAAAAAAAAAGAGATTAAATGCGTTCAATTTGTGGTTTAATATTAGTCCCGAGTTAAATTTTTGTTTTTATTATAATTTTATAACAATAAAGTTTTAATTATATAATAATTTATTGATGGTAACTTTTTTAATGTGCTTAAATATGAGCGTAAAATTCAACAATAGACATGTTATATACTAAAAACCCAAAGGATTAGAATGTGGGGTATTTTTTTTTTTTATGGGCAAAGAGAAAATACATTCAATGAGAAAGAAAAGCAACTAGAGAGATATAGATTCCTTACAAAGAGGCATCAAGCATCATCAAGCATCCTCAAAGAGAAAAGAACAAAAAACCCCAAGGTTAACAAGAGGCTAACCAACAAAAGGAACAAGAAAACAAAAACACTAGGCTAACCAACAAAAACATTAGCTCTGCATAACATGGCAAGAGGCCTCACTTTCGTGGTAAACCAGCAAAAACATCAGCAAGCCAAGTAACCAAAGCTTCGCAGCAAAAACATCACCAAGCCTCAGCAGCACCATTCAGATCCCAAAGGCCTCAGCATATTAACACCAAAAAAGGTATCAGCATAGCATGGGCACCAACCAAGCATCACTCCAGATCAGCAAGCAGCCAAGGCTTCACTTGAGGTTCCTCCTGATTCCTCCCACAAAATCTTCTAAGGACCTATTCTATCATTGGCACATCCACCAACCAAAACCAGCAGACCTACCATCAGCACCAAGACAGCCATCAGAAGTAGTCAGCCACGGCAATTCCACCTTAAAGATCAGAGAATGGATTCTAACTTGAGCTAAATTTTGGATTCCTCAAATTTTTATATGGAAGCTAATGCACATAAAAGCCCAAAAGAAAGGGAGCTGCATTTAAAACAGCAATATTATGAATCCAGAAATAAAATCCAGAAAATTACCCAAAAAGTAATTTGGACGGTTAAGATTTATTAAAGTGTGTTTCACATCCTATTAAATATAAATCTTAACAATCCAAATCACTTTCTGAATAATTTTTTGAGTTTTGTTTTTGAATTCATAACATTGCTGGCATTTAAAAATGATGCTAGGGCCAAACAACACAGATCCACTTCACAACTCTGACCCACTCAGCATAACAAACCAAACCAGCACAGCCAACAAGGCAAAGAGCAAGCATAGCCAAGGCACTTGACTTCTTTCAGGCATATCATCAAACATCCAACACGCGCAAATCATCAATCCCACAACGACGACGAAGCAACCGAATTGGCTTTCACCCAGCTTTAGATACCTGAAAGTGAATTTATTTACCATCCCAAAATGCCAAAACTCAAACTTCAAGACTAGCACCCAACGACTCTAATACTTGGATCATCACCAACATGTGAGCATCCTAAACAGCTTTCTGGCCCCTCTCCTTGACACCATCCTGCCCAACCCCAAGAAAACGGGAAGAGAGCCTCATGGATACGTAGGGAGGGATGATTGGAACAAAGAAGTCTAGCTCCACTTCCTACTTCTACTCTTCTTATGCTTTGCCCTTCCACAGCCCTTGCCGATAGAAAGAAAGCACATAATCTTTATAGACGGAGCTCACAACCATTTGCTATTCTTTCATCCGCCTCTTCCATAACCACTAGAGTAGACAAGATTTGATCCTCTCCTCCTTCGAAGTTTAGACCCACTAATTTACCTATCTCAAGGACCAATTCAGCTTCTCTTCGAATGATGTTATTACGGTTCACGAAACCTTGAGTGGAGAGGGACGATTGCCCCAGGGATAATTTACATTTTTGGCTCTTCTTACCCTTTCTCAACGTGGAGCCCTCCCCACTATTCTTCATACTGATAAGGCCTAATTCTCCTAGCATTTTTACCTTCTTTTTCGTTTCTCCTTTGCTAAACATCTGATTTTCCCCACAACGCACTGAGTTTGCTAGGTGATTTCCATGTTTGTGTAACATCCTTGCATTGTCCAAGTTAGATTTCCCTCCAACAAAAGTTGCCCTCCAAGAAGCTACTTTAGGCTGAGGGTACCTGATGCTTTCTACTGGGTCCACTTCTCTTTTGCTTCCTTGTTCGTTCAGTTTGTCCTTTTTAATCTCGAACAATCTTTGATCTTAAATCTTTGACTGGTTAAGATGGGTAAAATCGTTAATGAATCCGAGACGAATAATCTCCGGCAAGGAACATTATGTTATTGTACCCTTACAGAATATGGCTTAGTAGAGGGTCAATTTGACTCATGAAGTCGCGACTGAACACGTTCACCTCTGTCTCAAAAGTTCTAGTTTAAGATTTATAATCCTTCAAAAAGATATTGTTAATACTAAATGGGGTTGAAATTCAAAAGACACGTACACCTATTATTAAATATTATAGTCGTCCAAATTTTTTATGCATACTTATGTTTTAAAATTACAAAAGATTTTTTTTTTTTTAAATCAAATTATAAAATATATGTTTTTTATTAAAAGTAGGGAAATATTAGAGAATTTTTAATAAACACAAAAAAAATATTTAATCATTCTATTCTTTGGGAATTATAATATTTATATAGGGTTATAATATGGCTTAAATGACCATTAGTTACTTTATTTTATAGATAATACATTATCATTATTTTATATAATTATTAGTGAATTTATTTGGGTTATAATTAATACAAATTAATATTATTTATATTATATCATATTCTTAATACTATATATAGCTTTGCTAGCCTTTTATTTTGCGTAAAATAAAAAAAAATGAAAGAGATTTGTTGAGAGATAGAAACTAGAGTTTTCAAAAAGAAATATACTACTATTATAATACTTGTCTAAAATTTTGTAAGCAATTCGGCTCGTAATTCATTTATATCCTTTTAGTGAACGTGAACACTGAACGAGAAAAATTTATAAATGCTTGAATTGTATCTTAGAACTGCTATACTTTATTTAAATTTTTATGTGGGAATAAATATGAGCTACAGATCCTTTCAATCTCAAAGGCAACATCCTTTCATACTTTACATTTTTTTTGTATTATATTATTTTAAATGTCTTTGATTTAATATTATTTTAGTTCTAAAAAATAGTACTTCTAAAAGAATTTTTCTAACAAAAACAATTATAATTTCTAAATAAATTTTATCATGATGAATTATAAAAATTAAAAATTTAAATTAAAAAAAATGCTACAAATAAAAGTTTTATAAAAAAAAACTAGAATAATTATTCATTGCTTTTTGAACGTCAACCCATGAGCAAGCTGACACTTCAATGCTCTTAAATTAATGGCACCTTTTGGATGGGTTGTTTATTTACTTATTTACTCATTAGTAAATAAGTCTAATTCTATTTAAGTCACATCATTTAAGTAATTTATAATTTATTTGCTTATAAGCCAGCCTACCTAAATAAATTTATTTGTTTATTTACTTATAAGTCAGTTTATGTGGTTTATTTTAACTTATTTAGCTATTCAAAACGAATTTATTTGACTTATTTGGCTCATTTGTTTATTTACTTATTTTTTTTATTTTTAACTTATTTAATTATTTAAATAACGTAATTTATTTTTTAACTTATAAATTAATAAATAAATAAGTAAAATTATCCCAACGGGCCAAAGAAAGATTAAAATTGGTCATAACTTAAAGTGGTATTTGACTCACAATAATGGCCTGGCGGAAAGACAAAAGAGGTATTTGTCAAAAACTTTTTGGAATAGCTTTTAAGATGTTTAATTTTTTTAAAAAAATTATAAAAAAAGTGGTAGTATTTGAGATAAATTAAAAAAATAGAAATTAAAAGAAAAAAGATTTAACTTTTTTATAATTGTCTTAAAAATCGTGCAAAATTATTATCCCAAACAAACCAGCTTAAAAGCAAGGTTTTTTAGAAAAAATTAATTTTGTTATTGATCCCAGGGCCTTAGCGAAAATTTTAAAAAAATTTCCTTTTTAAGATTTGTGTCAATAATTGTTGTAATTTTCACTTTCATTAAATTAAGCTATATAACAAACATTAAAAAAATAAAAAAAGCTTACCATACTTGTTTACGTCCAAACAATATTAACAATTGATAATAATGTCTTTATAGCTTATTAACATCGTTTCAACTTTCCATAGTAAAAGTTGTGATTTGGATCCCATTATATATGGTTTTGGGTGATTCCATTCTGATTATTTATTTTTTATTTTTTATTTTTTATTTTTTATTTATTATAAAAAATAAATAATTGAGACATCCAAAAAAATTAAGAAATTGATAGGTGCATCATGCATCCGCTTTTTTTCACGGTTTGTTTAGTCAAGAGCATCTCGTGCACTCCATGGCGCTTTGAACAGTACCCACATCTTTAATTTTCCTACATAAACCCACCTTCGCCAACTCCTCATGTCATTCATAGTTGAAGTTTCATACAATTTCTCTTCTTCTTTAGTAAATTAAGATTAAGAAGATGAAGATCAAGGAGGAGGTTTCTTATTTTGGAAAAAAGCTCCAACGTCTTTGTAGTTGTTCATGTCTAAAACTGGCCTGTTTCTTCAGATCCACATGCTTCCTCATCTCCTGTTTCTACCGCCATTTTCTTCTTCGTTTAAACTCTCTTTCCGTACATCTTGTCTACTTCGTCTCTATTTCGTTCCTGGGTTTTTGGATCCTCAAAGTTTTGAAGCCTAGAACGGCCGGCTCGTTTGAGCCTAGGAATCTAGATTTGTTCTTCACGTCTGTGTCCGCCGCCACCGTTTCCAGCATGTCCACCGTCGAAATGGAGGTTTTCTCCGATACCCAACTCCTTATTCTCACCCTCTTGATGTTCATAGGCGGTGAGGTTTTCACCTCCATGGTCGGACTTAATATCAGGAGGTTCAAGCTTAGGAGAATTATTAGAAAAACTGAAAGAAAAGCTGATCGTTCCACGGGTAGCGTTAATCCAAGTTCGAGTCCTCCGAATTCTCTTGAACTCATAGAGTTAGGAATGGTGGTGACCCGAGTTGATTCTGATACGACGAAAACAACGTCAGATCAGAATCAGATCGAGGTTCATCGCCGCCAAATGACGGCGGTGGAGTCGACGTCCGAATCCGATCCGGAGGATTCGACCTTGAAGTACAATTCAATCAAGTTTTTGAGTTTTGTTGTCATGGGTTATCTTCTTGTCATCAATTTTGTAGGAGTGGCATTAGTGTCGGTCTATCTTGCGCTTGTTTCATCCGCAAGAAATGTCCTAAAACAGAAAGGTCTCAAGCTCTTCACTTTCTCTCTCTTCACAGTCGTTTCAACTTTCGCGAGCTGTGGATTTGTCCCCACCAACGAGAACATGATGGTTTTCAGAAAGAACTCCGGCCTCCTCCTAATCCTCATTCCCCAGGTTCTTCTCGGGAACACATTGTTTCCGCCATTTTTGAGATTTTCGATCTGGTTTTTGGGGAAGTTTGTGAAGAAGGTGGGACCCAGTTCCGATTACTTGTTGAAGAAGACAAGGGAGATTGGGTTCCTCCATTTGCTTCCTGGGCTTCATTCGTCGCTGTTGGTCGTGACGGTAGTTGGATTCATCGTCGTTCAGTTTGCGCTCTTCTGCTCCATGGAGTGGCTCTCGGAAGCGCTGAGTGGACTCAGTTCGTATGAGAAACTTGTGGGCGTGTTTTTTCAGAGCGTGAACTCGAGACATACGGGTGAAACCATTGTTGATCTCTCCACCATTGCTCCTGCCATCTTGGTCCTGTTCGTCCTCATGATGTGAGTCCCCTCCTCCTCTCCCCCCCGCCCAACTATCTATATTTCTATCCAGGGCGGAGCTAGAACTTGCATTCAGATGGGCGCATCAAAAATAATAATTATATTATTTTTTAAAATAATTAAAAAAATAATTAAGTCAAAAAGTTATTCAAATAATTGTCTTAAAATATTTCTTCATAAGTTAAAATTTATTAGTAAGACATATTATTAAATATACTATTACAATCATCAAAATTAGAAATTTATATAAAAGTTGTACAAAAATTTTACAAAAAAAAAATACAATTATAATTAGAATTTACAAAAATCATACTAAAAATACATAATTAAAAAACTAGTCAAAGAAATTAAAAGAGTCTCATAAGACAATTTATACTCATTAAAGATACCAATCCAAAAAAAAAAACTCTTGTACATAAATAAGTATTTACCAATAACTGATAACAAAAAAATAAAAAGGATAAATTTTATAATTTAAGAAGACAAACTTCAAATTTAATCGGAGAAAAATTAAAAATTATTAATTTTTTAAAAAATATAAATAAAATTTAACAAAAATTTAGTAGGAGCATTAGTCTTCTCTTGGCCCCATGTAACTCCGCTAACTCCGCCTGTGTTTCTATCTATATATATTTATATGATCACAATATTTTAAAAATTACATTTAAGTGTCGCATTACGTGTTTGAAAATAAATAATAGATTGACAAAATGAGATAAACATCACAAACGAGATCAAGATTTTAAACTTGTTCGTTATGTGTCGTATTGATCAAATTCTTTTTAAAATTTTGAATTACTGATACTGATATTTATTTATTAATATATCGGTTGATATTATCCGACACTGGTTGATAAATAATCGTATCATCGATACCAATATTGATAATAGTACCGATACGATAATTTAGAATCTTATATGAGATTAAACATTATATTGTCTTTTTTTGTCACCGAAATAACCTACACCTTCATAATCTAAGAGAAAGAAAATCACACCCAATTGCCCACCACAGAATTCAAACCCACAATCAAAAATGTTTAATTTACATATCAATTCATACCATCCGTAACTGTTGATATTTTAAAAATCTTATCTATTACTGCAGAGTTCATTTCTGTTTATTTCAAATTATATTATAGAACTGTACGTAGATTTCAAGAAACTTAACTTGGTGGACGAGAAGTCTGTATCTAATTTTGAGCCTTAAAATTGTTTCAGG
>JAOTRH010222353.1:0-10472 GCA_034768845.1 Heliamphora exappendiculata
AATATATATATATATATATATATATATATATATATATATATATTGGGAAAATGGATTAAACTAATTAAAATTAAAAATTAAATGTAACTGAATGGCAAATGCAACAAAAATTTCTTGGCCAATTGCACTTGCCATCCCACTTGAGCGAGATTGATAAAGCCTTTGCACTTGTCACCCCATTTGAGCAAGATTAAGAGAGCTTTGATAGTTATTAAGAGATCTTTGAAAGAGAGTAGGAGAGCTTTGAGGGATCTTGAGAGACATTGAGAGTGTTCGAATAATAGTGACGTTTAGATCTTTATCAGAAATGATCTCAGCCGCACATTTCTTCTATCCGTTGGGAGTGGTTCGTGGTCCGGGCTCAGCTGGCATGCAGGCTTCAATACATAGACCCAGGCCCAACTTTGGGGGCTCGAGCCTACTTCGGGCTCGGAGTGGACTGGACTTCACTGTGGATCTTGGGCGGGTTTTGGGCCGGCGGGCCAATTTTGCATCTCTAATCCCCGGAATCATGCAAATATTTTCTATCACATGCCACTGCACAATCCCAATCATAGGACAAGATCGATTTTGCATTCGTCAAAGGCACTGCTGGAACGATGTCTGCATAAGAATGAGATTCTCCACCTCCGTTCTTCCCTGTTTTTTGCAGTATTTCTGTATTTGATGACAATTGGAAAAACCCTTATCATCATTGTTTCCTCCTTTATTATGGTGTTTATCCAGAGTTTACCCATAGAGAATTTGATTGAATAACGAGCTATGTCCAACCAGCCCTTTGCTCTAAATCCTGTTGGAAAAATGACATTAGCTCTTTGCATTCCAGCTGCTCATTTTGAAATCTCCAGAAACACATCTCTGTTGTTTGAAAATTTCTGAATCCAGAATACAGAAGAAATACTCCTGTGTTTCCTAAAAAATGTGTCGTCATTGAGGCAACTGATTGCAGCTCACAGTTCGCAATGCTTAGAAAACGCTTCCCATCTCAATCACCATTGAACAGAGTCTGTTCCTCTCTGAACAAAATGAAGAAACTATTATTATTGCATAATCATACAAAAATGCTTAAATAATAATGAAAGAATACAACAAATATATATGAGGGTTTGTTTAGAAGAAGAATAATCATTCTTATTAAATTTCAAGAGAGATGATTACAATATAAATAGTAGAGGAAGGCTTCTAAATCAGGAAGGCCACAAAATCAGCAAATTAAATCAGCAGATTTGATTTGATTTATTCTTTAGAAATCAATTCAGATTTATTCCAGCATATTTGATTTGATGGAAATCAAATTCCAGCATATTCCAGCAGATTTGATTTGATAGAAATCAAATCTAATTTATTCCAGCAGATTTGATTTGATTTATTCCTAGAAATTCGATATCCCCCTCAAGTTGGAGCGTAGATATCTATCATGCCCAACTTACTTACAAAGAGCTCAAAATTAGGTCTGAAAAGTCATTTGGTGAAGATATCGGCTATTTGTTGAGTAGTAGGAACAAAAAGCATGCAATCAGTTCCACTATCAATTTTCTCTTTTATGAAATGTCTGCCAATCTCTACATGCTTCGTGCAGCCATATTGTACTGGATTTTGAGCAATGCTTTTGGTAGCTTTGTTGTCACAACACTTCATTGACATGTTCACCGGCATTCGCAGATCTTCAAGAATTCTCTTCAGCCATAGTATCTCACAAACTCCGTTAGTCATAGCCATATATTCTGCCTCGGCACTGCTCCTTGCAGCCACATTCATGTGACCATATTTTTCCAGACATAAGTACAGTATCCTGACGTGGATCTTCTGTCAATAACTGTGCCTACCCAATCTGCATCAGTGTATGCCTTTATGTTTTGTTGTGTGGTCTTCTGGAAGAGTAAGCCCTTGCCTAGTGTACTTTTCAAGTATCTGAGAATCCGATAAACTGCTTTAAGATGTTTCTCGTAGGGTGAGTGCATAAACTGGTTTACCAAACTCAGGAAAAGCAATATCGGGTTGTGTATGTGATAAATAAATTAACTTTCCCACCAGCTTTTGATACTGAGTTGTATTCACTGGATCACCTTCCTTGTCATCTCCAAGTTTTTGATTGGGATCGATTGGAGTGTCTGTTGGCTTACAACTGCTCATCCCACTCTTTTTAAGGAGGTTAAGGACATACTTCCATTGGGAGACAACAATCCCTTTCTTCGACCAAGCAACCTCCATTCCAAGGAAATACCTTAGAGATCCTAAGTCTTTGATCTCAAATGTTGATGAGAGGGAAGATTTTAATCGGTTCATCTCAAGTACGTCATCTCCAGTGTTAATTATATCGTCTACATACACAATCAGAATTGCTATCTTCCCATCCTGTGAATGCCTTATAAACATCGTATGATCACCTTGTCCTTGAGTATACCCCTGACTTTTAACAAACTGAGTGAATTTCTCAAATCAGTCTCTTGGTGACTGTTTTAACCCATATAAGGACTTCTTCAGTTTACACACCTTTGTGCCAAACTTTTCACCAAACCTGGAGGTGCATGCTTGTACACTTCTTCCTCCAGGTCTCCATTGAAAAATGCATTTTTTACGTCCAACTATTACAGAGGGCAGTCACGATTAGCTGCAAGTGACAAAAGAACTCTTACAAAATTTAGCTTAGCGACTGGGATGAATGCCTTCAAGTAATCAATGCCATAGGTCTGAGTGAATCTTTTGGCAACTAATCGAGCTTTATACCGTTCTAGAGAGCCATCAGAGTTATACTTAACTGTAAACATCCATTTGCGCCCTACAGTTATCTATCCTCTTGGTAGATCAACTAACTCCCACGTGCCATTTTTTTCAAGAGCTTTCATCTCCTCGAAGACAGCCTCCTTCCACTCAAACTTTCAGAGCATCCTATACAGTATTAGGAATCTCCATACGAGACAATTGTGAGGTAAAAGCACGAAAAGCATGTGAGAAATTTTCATATGACACATAATTGGACAATGGATGCTGGGTGCAAGACCTCACACCCTTCGGGACAGCAATGAGAAGATCAGAATCATCGAACTCAGGATTGGAACCAGACTCGGGTTCAGAACTAGTGGACTCAGAACTTGAAGATAAAATGGACTGAACATGAGGTAAAGGCCCATTGAGGACATTACCTGGAGGGTTTACAGATTTTGGGTAGTGCAAAGAATTGGAAGACCTTTCCTTTCAAGTTGTTCTTTGTCGCGACTAGACAATGTCAAATGGTACCAACGCTGTGTTTTTTGTTCATGTTTCTCCTTTGTTAGTCATTATAGGATCATGAATATCATGAGATGGCACTGTAGGAAGACCTGCCTTTTCAGTAAAAAATCGTATAATAAAGATTGGGTTTTCAGGTTGAATAATCTAAGCTGGAGGAGGATCATTTTGCGAGTCTTCAATTTGGAAAAAATCATGAAACACAGCTGAATCTTTGTTTTAGTTTCCCCCCTGAAAATGAGGCATAAAATAGGGATATAATTCAAAAAAAGTAACATCAATGGTAGCAAATATATATATTTTTTTGGAAATGGGTTCAAAATATTTATACCCCTTTTGAGTGGGAGCATAACCAACAAACACGCATTTTGTGACTCGGGGTTTAAGTTTTCCTCGATTATGAATATGAATATAAACTAAAGTGGCACAACTAAATATCTTTAGTGGTAAAGAAGAAGAAAGCTGATTTGTTAGATAAAACTTATGAAAAACATTAAAAGGTGTTTCAAAGCTTAAAACCTTATTAGGCATTCTATTTATGAGATATGTAGCAATAAGAACGGCTTCCCTCTATAGATATTTAGGTACCTGATTGGTAAAAAGCAATGCTCGAGCTACTTTCAATAAGTGTTTGTTTTTTCTTTTCCAGCCAAACCATTTTGTTGCAGAGTGTCGACACAAGAGCTTTGATAAACAATTCATTTTTCAAGAAAAAATTGGCCCAAAATATTTTTGAAATATTCTTGACTATTATCACTCTGCAATATTTGAATATTTTTTTGAAATTGTGTTTGTACCATGGTGTAAATTTTTTTTGAAAATTGTTTCCACTTTAGATTTTTTTTTTCATGAAATAAACCCAACTTAATCTCGTGTGATCATCAATAAAGGTTACAAACCATTTTTTGCCAGAATACGTAGATGTTCTACATGGGCCCCATATATCACTATGAATCACAATAAATGGTGTTGTTGGTTTGTGGGGTTGGGTGGAAAAGAATGCACGATGATGCTTAGCAAACTGACAAACTTCACATTGAAAAGAAGATGGACTTTTATTCTGAAATAAATTAGGAAACAAGTATTTTAATTACTGAAAACTAGGATGGCTTAACTTATAATGACATAACATAATATCATTATCTTTAGAAACAGAAACAGAATTTAAGCAAGTACTTTGATAACGTCTACTCGAGTTAGGTCCATCATCAAAATAATAGAGTCCATCTTTTTCCTTAGCACTGCCAATCATCCTCCCCGTGGTCAATTCCTGAAACTTACAATAGGAAGAGTAGAAATTAGCTTGACATTGATGATCAGAGGTAATTTTACTGGTGGACAACAAATTGCAAAACAAATTGGGAACGTGCAGCACATCATGAAGGGTTAACAACGAAGTGAGCTTGATAGTTCCTATTCCGGCAATTACTGAGAGTGAACCATCTGCAAGTTTGACCTTTTTATTGCCTGCACACGGACTACAGGATGAGAATAATTTGGAGCAACCAGTCATATCATCAGTCGTGCCAAAATCAATTATCCAAGAATGAACAGAGTTAGGAATAACACTTAACAACGCAGTAGCAAGGGCATTACCCTTCTGTACCAAAGAACAAGACGGAGTTGAGGACAGTTTTGGAGATTGAAACAATTTGTATAGGTGCTCTAATTGCTCTTTGGTAAAATGGACTGTATCCAAGTCGATAGAAGGCTCCTGAGTCTCTTCATCAGTGGCGTAGCAGGCGTGACCGTCACGTTTGAATTTTAGCTTCCAATTTGTTGGTTTACCATGAAGTTTCCAACACGTCTCCTTTGTATGCCACGATTTTTTGCAATGCTCGCGCCACAGTTTTTTGCAATGCTCGTACCACGGTTTCTTATGCCCGTCGTTGTCAAAATCAACACCTCTTGACACGAGCAGAGCTCTCAGGTTCTAGGTTGACACAAGAGCCGGTCATCACCGACTTGTAAGACATCATCAGAAGAAAGAACAAAATAGAAAAAGAGCACAAGGCTCTGATACCATGAAAGTTTTTTTTAAAAGAAAAATAATCATTCTTATTAAATTTTAAGAGAGACGATTACAGTATAAATAGTAGAGGAAGGCTCCCAAATCAGGAATGCCACAAAATCAATCAATCAAATCAGCAAATTTGATTTGATTTATTCCATAGAAATTAAATCATATTTATTCCAGCTTATTCCAACAGATTTGATTTGATTTATTCTTAGAAATCCGACAATATAGACTATGAAAATCCTAAAAATGGTAAGAAGACTAACTAGGAAACAAGATCCTAATAATAAAAATAATATTTTGACAATCCGAATAATGAAAAATATCTCAATAATATATTCTCACACCTCCCTCAAACTCATGATGCGAGCCTGGAGGGTAGTGAGAGTTTGTCTAACAAAAAAGCGAAAACGAGTCGTAGGGTGAGTCTTGATAAAGAGATCGACAAGCTGCAAGGTGGACGAAACAAATGGTAAAGAAATAGTGCCCAACTGAAGATGACGACGTACAAACTGGCAATCAATCTCAATATGTTTGATACGCTCATGAAATACAAAATTATGAGCAATCTGGATGGCACTCTTATTGTCACAGTATAAAAAGGTAGGAGACGTAAAGGGTACACCCAGATTAGAGAGAAGCCTCCGAAGCCAGACAATTTCAGTAGTAGCATGGGCTATTGCCCGATATTCAACCTCGGCAGTTGAATGTGCTATCATAGACTGTTTTTTGCTTTTCCAGAAAATAAGATAATCACCAAGAAAAACATAAAAACCAGTGGTGGACTTCCTATCAGAGATATGACTAGCCAAATCAGCATCTGCATATGCCTGAAGAGTCAACGAGAAGGTGGATGATAATAACAAACTTTGAAAGATAATGTGCTGAACATAGATAATGATACGGAGTTACTGCCCAGTGGGTAGAGCGTGGAGCTGAGACAAACTGATTAACGACATGAAAAACATAAGGGATATCGGGGGGTGTCACTGTAAGATAGACCAGACATCCAACCAACTCCTGATAAAGAGAAGGATCCTCAAATGACACACCGCCAGTGGAAGAGAACTTAGCATGCAATTCAATGAGGTGTCAACAATTTTATCGTCGGTGAGGTAGGCACAGTGAACAATTTTATGAGCATACTTAGTTTGAGAGAGAAGATAACCCTTAGGGGAAGAAGCCACTTCAATACCAAGAAAAAATCGAAGAGGGCCCAAATCTTTCATTTCAAATTCCCGAAAGAGATGTTGCTTGACTTTAGTGATAGTGGGAGAGTAAGAGCCAGTAATGATTATGTCATCGACATACAAGAGCAAAACCACAATACCAGTAGAGGTATGAAGGATAAAGAGGGCCGAATCATGAGTGCTGGGATGAAAACTAATCTGGGTAACCGTAGATTGAAAATGGTCATACCAGGCACGAGGGAACTGTTTCAAACCGTAAAGGCCACAAAGAATACGGCAAACCAAACTCGGGGGATGGGAGAGACCTGGTGGAGGGTGCATATAGACTTTTTCATTAAGGTGGTCATTAAAGAATGCATTCTTGGCATCCAGTTGAAATAGAGACCAGTGACGGACTGTAGTCACATATATAAGCGTACGGACTATGGTTATTTTAGGTACAGGAGCAAATGTTTCCTCGTAATCAACCCCATATTCCTGAGAGAAGCCCTTGTCAATCAGGATATATTTAGCATATCAATTAGGATATATTTTGCCATAATTATGGCTTAATTGCACATATTACTTTCCTTTTCTGGTAGGTTAGATTGATTCTAATGGCTGAATTTCAGCCTTGTAATTAGGATGTATTTAGGTAACAATTTTGTATATATATATATAGAGTGGAACCTCAAAGAAGGACGGCATTCAGAGAAAAGAAAATATTGACATGGTATCAGAGTCTACCTTTGCCACCATTAAATCTCTGAAACCCTAGCCAACCCAACAACAGCCGTTGAAACCCTAGCCAGACTCACCAACCAGTCTTTCCGTCTCCAGTCGCACACTTAGGGAGGTTCACTAACCCTCGACGCACTCTCAGGGAGACTTGTCGCCCTTCATCGCAACTCCAGAAAGTCTCGTCGACCTTCGTCGCACACCCAGGAAGGCTCGCCAGCCTTTCTCTCACCTCCAGCGAGGCTCGTTGCTCTTCGACAGCCTTCGTCGCTATTCTTTGTCACCCAGGAAGTCATCGACCTGCGTCGCACCTCTGCCGACTTTGTTTCTGGTCCACTGGTTCCCGTCGGCTACCCCTCTTGTCGCGCGACTCTTGTTCTCTTGGTTCGTCGATCTGGTTCTTACGTTTCTGATTTTCTCGCGTCTCTTAGTTTTCTCATGCTTCTTGGTCATCAGCTCGTAGCTCGTGGATCTCTCTTTTGGTTCTCCTGTTGGTGTTGGTTGTGGTTTTCTCACAAACTCTAGTTCTTTTCTTATTTGTAATTTTATTATGTCTACCAGCGAATATTTTGGGGTCCGATTTACTGAAAAAAATTATTCCGCTTGGGAGTTTTAGTTTCAATTATTTGTTATGGGAAAAGAATTATGGGGTCATATTGATGTGAGTGATCCTGCTCCTACGGAACGTAAAGAGCTGGTTCAGTGGATGGTTAAGGATGCCTGTGTGATGTCCTGGATTTTAGGGTCTGTCGATCCTCAGTTTGTCCTATATCTGAGGCCATACAAGACTGGTCAAAGTATGTGGGAATTTTTGAAGAAAGTTTACCACCAGGATCACACAGTTAGACGTTTTCAGTTGGAAAATAAGATCGCCAATTACAGTAAAGGGAATCTCTCTATCCAAGAGTATTTTTCTAGATTTCAGAATTTGTGGAGTGAGTTTACTGATATTATTTATGCTAAGGTCCCAGCTGGATCTCTCGCTGCTATTCAAGAGGTCCATGAACAAAGCAAGAGATATCAGTTTCTTATGAAGTTAATGATGGAATTTGAGGTCACTCGTTCCAATTTGATGAATCGTGATCCTTCTCCCTATTTGGATGTGTGCTTTGGGGAATTACTTCGTGAAGAACAACGCCTTGCAACACAACGTATTTTTCAGCAAAATCATATGACCTCTAATGACGTTGCCTATGCAGCTCACGGGAAAAGCATGGGAAGAGATATGCGAAAGGTCCAATGCTTCAGTTATAAGAAATATGGCCATATTGCTTCCCAATGTGCCAAGAAGTTTTGCAATTATTGCAAGAAGCCTGGACACATTATCAAAGGCTGTCCCCCTCGTCCCCCTCGTCCCCAGAATCGTCAAACTAGTGCCTATCAAGCTGCGGTGGGTACGGCGACTTCTTCTACGACTGGTAATCCTGCTATTCTTACTCTTGAAACCGTTCAGCAAATGATTATGTCAGCATTTTTAGCCTTGGGACTTCAAGGTAACAATACACTATCATCTTGGCTTGTTGATTCTGGTGCATCTAATCATATGACTAGTTCCTCCAACACGCTTACCAACGTTCAGAATTATCATGGATCTTCATACATTCAGACGGCTAATGGTAGTAAGCTCCCTATTCATGCTGTTGGGGATATTAATTTCGTTGTTAAAGAAGTTTTTGTATCTCCTGAGCTCTCTACTAGTCTTATTTCCGTTGGTCAATTAGTTGATAATAACTGTAACGTTGGGTTTTTTCGTGTTGGTTGTATTGTACAGGATCAAGTGTCGGGAAAGATACTCGCGAAAGGGCTTAAAGTTGGATGTTTGTTTCCTCTCCAGCTTGCTATGCCTTCTTTTTCTTTGGCTTGTACTACTGTTAACAATAAGTCTGATGTCTGGCACAAGCGTTTGGGTTATCCTAATTCTATTGTTTTGTCTCATTTCATTAACTCTGGTTTGTTGGGTAATAAATATCAATTTTCCTTTTCTTCTCGTCTCTCGTTTGATTGTTCTACATGTAAATTGGGGAAGAGTAAGTCTCTTTCCTTTCCTACACATGGTAGTCGTGCTAATACCTGTTTTGATTTGATCCATAGTAACGTATGGGGTATTACACCTGTCATATCTCATACAAATTATAAATATTTTGTCACATTCATTGATGATTATAGTCGGTATACCTGGATTTATTTTTTTCATTCTAAATCTGAGGTATTTTCTGTATTTCAACAATTTGTGGCATTTATTGAAACTCAATTCTCTTCAGGTGTTGAGATCTGATTCGAGTGGTGAATATATGTCTCATGAATTTCGTGCCTTTCTTAAACAGAAAGGAATTGTTTCTGAGCGTTCTAGTCCTTATACACCTTAACAGAATGGCGTTACTGAACGTAAGAATTGTCATCTGTTGGATGTTATTCGCACGTTATTGCTTGAATCATCTGTTCCAGCTAAATTCTGGGTAGAAGCATTATCCACGGCAGTTTATTTAATTAATAGATTGCCTGCCAGCGTCTTGCAATTTGAAACTCCCTATTATCATCTACATCACGTGCATCCCAACTATCTTGATATGCTTACCTTTGGTTGTGTTTGCTTTGTTCATTTACCATCACATGAAAGACAAACTCTTTGCTCAAATCTGTAAAATGTGCCTTTATGGGATATAGTAATTCACACAAAGGTTATGTTTGTTATGATATAAGGTCTAACAGATTTCGTATTTCTCGTCATATTGTTTTCTTTGAAAATCAGTCTTTCTTTTCTACTCATGTAGTAACTTTGCCTGAGATCAATGTTCTGCCTCATTTTGATGATTTGTCTCCTCCTCCTGACCAATTTAAACCTGGCTTTGTGTATGAACGTCGACGCTCAACGTTGCCCCTTCATGCATCTGACCCGACACTTGAGCCTGACCCAACTGCTCCACCAGATCCAGGTTCTGCCATTGTTCCTCGGCGCTCTACTAGAGTCTCTCGTCCTCTTGATAGGTATGGCTTCTCTCATACATCTCTTCATGCTACTTTTTCCACTCTTTCAATTCCCTCCTGTTACTCTGAGACTGTTAAGCATGAATGTTGGCGGGCAGCAATGGATGAAGAACTTTAGGCTCTTCAGGACAATCACACATGGGATGTTATGGATTTACTCAGAATTTGGGTGTAAATGGATTTACTTACTCAAGCTGCGTTTTGATGGTACTCTAGATCGCTATAAGGCTTGGTTGGTTACCCTTGGTAACAGACAACAATATGGGGTGGACTATGAGGAGACATTTGCTCCTGTTGCCAAGATGACTACGGTACGGTTGGTTATTTCTATTGCA
>JAOTRH010222364.1:0-10472 GCA_034768845.1 Heliamphora exappendiculata
AAATTTAGAAAATCTTAGAGATTGGGGAAAATTTTAAGAAAATTCCGAAAATTTTTAGAAAATTCTAGAATTTTTTACAAAAATCCTAGAAAATTGAGAAAAAGAGGCAAAACAAAAATATTAAAAGGAAGATTTTTTATATATATTTTATTTTATTTTTGTTAATTTTTTGAAATAATGATTAACACAAAATGGTAGAGATTTGCCTGGCGCACCATGGTTTGGAGTTCCTAGTCTTTTACTATGACGTGAAAAAAATCAAATGATCATCACTTACACACGAATCTAGGGTTAGAAAGATTTGCCTAGTGTACCAGGGCTTAAAGTACTTAGTTTTCTAAGGCTTACAAAAATCAAGGATCGTCACTTACACAGGAACCTAGGGTTAGAAGGATTTTCTTGGCGTACCAGGGCTTAGAGTGCCTAGTTTTCTAAAGTTTATAAAAACTAAAGGATCGTCGCTTACACACGAACCTAGGGTTAGGTAGATTTGCCTAGTGTACCAAGGCTTAGGGTGCCTAGTTTTCTAGGGCTTGTAAAAATTAAAGGATCGTCACTTACACATAAAGCTAGGGTTAGAAAGATTTACCTGGCATACCAGGGCTTATGGTGCCTAGTTTTCTAGGACTTGCAAAAATCAAAGGATCGTCACTTACATACAAACCTAGGGTTAGAAAGATTTACCAGGTGTTCTAGGGCTTCGCATGCCTAGTTCTCCAGGGCTTGTAAAAATCAAAGGATCGTCGCTTACACACTAACCTAGGGTTAGGAAGATTTACCTGGCGTACCAGGGCTTAGGGTGCCTAATTTTCTAAGGCGTGCAAAAAGCAAAAGATCATCACTTACACATGAACCTAGGGTCAGAAAGATTTACCTGGGATACCTGGGCTTAGGGTGCCTAATTTTCTAGAGCTTACAAAAACCAAAGGATCGTCACTTATACACAAACCTAGGGTTATGAGAATTTTCCTGGCGTACCAGGGCTTAGGGTGCCTAGTTTTCTAGGGCTTGTAAAAATTAAAGGATTGTCGCTTACACACGAACCTAGGATTAGGAAGATTTGCCTAGCGTACCAGGGTTTAGGGTGCCGAGTTTTTTAGGGCTTGTAAAAACTAAAGGATCATCACTTACACACGAACTTAGGGTTAGGAGGATTTGCGTAGCATACCAAGGCTTAGGGTGCCTAGTTTTTTAAGGCTTGCAAAAACTAAAGGATCGTCACTTACACACGAACTTAAGGTTAGAAAGATTTACTTGGCGTACCAAGGCTTAAGGTGCCTAGTTTTTTAAGGCTTGCAAAAACTAAAAGATCGTCACTTACACACGAACCTAGGGTTAGAAAGATTTGCCTCGCGTACAAGAGCTTAGGGTGCCTAGTTTTTTAGGGCTTGCAAAAACTAAAAGATGTCACTTACACACGAACCTAGGGTTAAGAGAATTTGCCTGGCGTACTAAGACTTAGGGTGCCTAGTTTTTTAGGGTTTGTAAAAACTAAAGGATCGTCGCTTATACACGAACGTAAGGTTAGAAAGATTTTCCTAATGTACAGGGTTTAGGGTGTCTAGTTTTCTAAGGCTTGCAAAAACCAAAGGATTGTCACTTACACACGAACCTAGGATTTTTATTTCTTTCAGATATTTTTCTGCACTTTACTTGTTCGATTTTCTCTTTATATATTCTTTGCTCGTTTTCTTCTTTTCAGGTTGGCCACTATGTTAGGGGCTTCTGAGGTTCTGCCTCTGGAGAGATAATAGAGTGGTATGATGCCCTCTCTGTTCCTAGTCGGGCCTATGTTGATGCCTCCGATTTTGCTCGATTCATACCCCTGTTGGGTAGGACGAGCAATGATCGGGTCTGGCTAAAGGCCCTGGCGGAGCGGTGGTGGGATACCACCAATACCTTTCATTTTATCACATTTGAGGCTACTCTGACGTCTCTCGACTTCACTTTGATTACCGAAATCTGGGTCGACGGTGCCCCTATTCTATTCGACCCCACCATCGCTCGCTCTGCTAATGCCTTGATGTACTTTTTCAGAGCTATCCCTGCGCAGATGGACCACAATCGGGTCCGGTATACGTGGTTTTTTGAGTGCTTCAAACATTTCCAGTGCACCGAGCCCCGTCATTTTGAGTGGGTTGCCCGAGGCTTCCTAATGTATATGTTTGGTACCTCATTGTTCTCTAACAAGGAGAACACCATTCATTTGCATTACTTGGGCGGCCTGGCTCGTCTTGATCGAGTTGCATCTTTTGAATGGGGAGGACTGCTCTCGCCACCCTCTACAGCTTTATGCGAACTCTTACTCAGTTCCCCCATGAGCTCAGCATCAGGGGATGCTGGAGGGTTTGAGATGTATAATTTAGCTTCTGCACTTTTTCATTCATTTTCGTTCTTTGTTATCCATTATTTGTTGGCTGACATCTTCTTCTTTGCAGCTATGGACCTATGAGTTCCTCGGGTTTCATGTCTTGGCAAAACTTTGCGGTAGACCCTCTAGTCATTCCCCGAGCGGTTTGGTGGTCCCGAGGCCTAAAGGGAAAGAAGGCTGGAGGGAAGGACATAGATCGCTTTTGGGTGTCCTTAGACCTGCTGACCCCTGACCAGGTATTCTTACTTTCTACTTACTATTTATTACTCTCTGCACTGTACTGTTCACTACACTGTACCATACTGTACTTTGTTCTGCACAGTGATCACTGTATTCTATTCACTGATCATTATACTGCACCTCATTTATCGATTACTATATACTGCACTATTCACTATACTCTGCATGTTCACTAGGATGTCTGGCAGGGAGTAGAGGCTCGGGCTGGCGTAGACCTTACGCGCAACCTAGATATCGCTTCGAGACGGATCCTGTTGGAGGGTCCATTCGGGTGAATCCCCAATCGCTCGGCCTGGATCACTTTCGGATCCCAGTGGTTCCTCCAGCCTGCATGCGTCGAATTGATCATCTAGGCCAGGTCGACCTACTCTTGGACCTGGTGGGGACTCCAGCCTCGGAGTTGCTGGTGGCCGAGGGAGATTATGCCACCTGGGCCCAGGCACACTTATTGGGTCCATTAGAACCTGGCCCGGCTGCCCCTGGTAGCAGGAGGCGGAGACACATGTCGGAGGCTGCTGAGGCTGCTACTAGGGCTGCTGATACTAGAGCTGCTACTACTGATGAAGTAGCTGCTGGAGGAGCTGGGGTTGGGGCTATCGAGATACCCTAAACAGTATCATCTTTTATTGTCGGGTTTCCTTTTAATATTCCCATCCCAGTTCCTCCAGCCCCAGAGTTCCGATCAGTGCATGCTCAGGTTTGCATCTTTCTACTGTTTCCTTTTTTGTCTTTCCTTTATTTACACTGCTTAGCTTTTCATTTCTTTGGACAAGTGGATCAGGCCTGGCTAGACCGCCTCATGCTAGTGGTGAGCGGTATACAGACCCTCATTCGCCAGCAGGACGCTGCTCTGCGTGCAGCTGGGGTTCCCTTTGTCCCTCTACCAATGAGTATTTCCATTTTGGTCCCATCATCCTATTATGTACTGTACTTTATTCTTACCTTTTGCTTCTCTTTTTAAGGCACCGGTAGCTGCCACCGGTGTAGTACCACCACCGGCTTCTGGCTAGCCTTCTGCTCATGGTGCGATTTCGGCACAAGGTCGTGGATCCCGCTCTTCTTCTCGAGCGCGTCCTTCCCGAGGATCTGTCTCCTCAACTCATAGCCACTCCAGAGTTATGTCCTCCTCTTCAGACGGCTGAGATGACAGCGATGACTTTGACAGACTCTTTAAGGATGACAGCTCGAAGGAGGTCGATCCTTCTTCCCACCATGTCCGCCTAAGGCGAGAGTGAGAGAGAACCCCCCCTATCATTGTTTATTTTTGATACATTCAGACACACTTTCTATACATTTTGGTTTTATGGGCCTGCGTGCTCCTATTTTTGTTTATTTGGCCAGCATACCCAGTTTATACTTGGTTGCATTCTGATACATTTTGTCATCTTTATGCTATATTTTCGGGCCTTCGTGCCATTTTCACTTCACATGTTTATCTGTTGTATGGCTTTTCTTTATTTGCTGCTTAAGTTGTCTTGGATGCATAATACAAATGCCAAAATTTACACAAAATGCAGAAACCACAAACTGATTCATGCCTTCCACCTTTTACCATGGCGGTCGCCATAATAAACATGGCGGTCGCCACTTCCATAAATACTGACATGGCGGTCGCTAGTTCCAACATGGTGGTCGTCTAGTCAAAGGGATGATGTCACTGTACGATGCCCTTCCAAGTTAGCAGTCGCCCACTCCAAGGTGGCGGTCGCCAGTTTGATTGCTTTTTCAATCTCTAGCTTTTTCCTACTTTATAAATACAGCCCTGGAGGCCCTATTTTCTATTGTTCTGACCCAGATGGCTATCCCCTTTTCTTTATGGATTGAGGCATTCTCCCATATCGAACGTTTAAACTTTGCCCCTTTCAGCCTTAATGCCCTTTTTTCACTGAGGATCGTGAGGATTAGCAGATCTTTACTAGCAGCTGTTGCACAACTTTGGGATCCACAGTCCCATGTCTTCCGATTCGGCCTTGAAGAGCTATGTCCCACTGTGGAGGAGTTTGTTGCTATTTTGGATTTGGCTCCGTAGAGTCCCGTTGTTGTTCCCACTTTCTCCTTTTCAACTCGACAACGAGTGATGCAACTCTGTGGTCTATCTAAGATGGAATCTTCTCTCCTAACATCGGACGACAGCTATGACATCCCATGGCTCATTGAGAGGTTTCATCATACTGGTGACCTTAGCGATCTCGACTTTCAACTGCGGTGTCGTTATACTCTCTACTTCTGTCTTCTTGCCTAGTATCTTCTTGTTACCTCTGACGGGCGAGTTAGCTGTGCCCTGGTTGACAATGCTGGTCAGATGTGGATGGGGAAGGACTTTGTACCACTTGTCTTAGCCGAGACACTACTGGGTCTAGATGCTATTTATTGTGGTGAGACTATTACTTTTGCTAGCAGCCCCTTACTCCTTCAAGTAAGCTCAAACCTTTATCAGACTTCTGTCATATTGCGAGGATTTTCCTTTATTGTTCTAACTTTTATTGTAGATTTGGCTGATGGAGAAGGTAAATCTTATACAAAAAACCCTACTGATAGACACAGTGCTGCAGCTTTCCTTTATCGCCCCTAATATCATACATGCAACACTAAGATAACCTGGCAACAGTACCTCTCTTCTCTGATTGGCCTAGATATTACCTAGCAGTGCCCCTGGTGGCAAATTCATGTCATGACTCTAACTACCATGGACCACCCTAGTGTTCTGCTCGTTGGTCTGCGTCAGACTACCTTCTATTACCCCCATCGGATCATGCAGCAGTTCAGCCGCAATCAGATCATTTTTTCCAGTATCCAAGGTCGTCTATTCTCATCTGCACTACGGGCTCTATTTCTAACACTGTATTAGGATGCCTGACCGTCTCGTTCACGTATGGAGATGCAAGAGTTATAGTGTCCCGATCTTTCTGATGAGTACAAGACGTGGCTGATGCAGGATAGGGAGAAGAAGGAAAAAGATGAAAGGAAACAGGAAGCAAAGAGGAGAAAGATTTGAGGACCTCTGCTTTATTTTGAAAATTTCACAGTTTTCTTTCTTTTTTTTTGTAGAGTTTGGGACTTGCGTGTCCTTTTATTTTCAAAAACTTTGTAACTTTGATCAAAGTAATAAAAATTTTGGCTTTATGTTTGAGATGGTTCAAATTTATTCAAAGTTTTTTTTTTTTGGTTCAATTAAATGATTTTATTATCAAAATTCAGAAATAAATTTGTATTTATCTTACTTAAATTCAAATATGGTTAAAAATAAAAAATGTGGCCGGGCTTGTTAAAAGAAGCTGTCTACGTATCCCAAAAAAAGATAAAATCAGGCCATGACATAGTTCGGGCTCGATTTTCACTCAGGTAATGATACTCTCCTTTTGTGATGCCTTAACTTTTGCCAAGATCGCCCTTTCGGGTTTTCGACCTTGCGGGCTGCTCTAACTTTTGCTTGAATTGCCTTTTCAATTTTCAACTCAGCGAGCTTTTATTTTCTCTTTATTTTTACCTCAAGGATAGTACTTTTTGAGTTGATCGAGTTTAACTAGAGTGGAGAACACATTTCCATCCAAATCCATAATAATGATTGCCCCACCGGTCATGATGGATTTGATTAGAAGCGGTTCGAACCAGTTTGGCTTGAACTTGCCTCTCAGGTCAAAGATAGGAGCTCTGATTTTCGTAAGAATCAAATCTCCTTCCTTGAGGTCCCGAGTCTTGACCTTCTTACTGAATGCTCGAGCTATCCTCCTTTGGTATCCTTGTACATGGAACAAGGCCTGCAGCCTTCTTTCATCAAACAAGAGCAACTCTTCCATTCGGTTCCTCTGCCATTCTGTTTCTGAAATATTAGTTTCGGCCACTACTCTTAGCGAATGGATTTTCACTTCAATAGGAAGTACAGCTTCCATCCCGTATACTAGAGAGTATGGCGTACTTCCTGTTGAAGTTTTGATCGACATTCAGTATTCCCAAAGTGCAAAGGGTAGATGTTCCGGCCAATCCTTATGTGATTTGATTGTCTTTTGTAGAATTTTTTTGATGTTCTTGTTTGCTGCCTCAACTGCTCCATTGGTCTACGGCCAATATGGTGAGAATTTGTGAGCCACTATTTAGTATTCCTCGAAAAGATCTAAGACCTCTCCTTGAAAATGTGAGCCATTATCCGTGATGACCTCATGGGGAACTCTGTACTGGCAAATGATGTTTTGTTTGATGAACTTAGCAACATGAGAGGCTTTCAATAGTGAGTAGGAGGCAACTTCTACCCACTTAATAAAGTAATCAATGGCCACTTAGATGAACTCATGTCCATTCGATGCCTTCGGTGTTACCTTGCTGAACACATCGATGCCCCATATTGAGAACGGCCATGGTGACGTCAAGTTATACAGTTGAGATGGGGGAATGTGCATAAAGTTTGCGTGAATCTGACACTTATGACACCTCCAAACAAACTGTATACAGTTTATTTCCATTGTCATCCAAAAGTATCATTATTGTAGGATTTTCTTGGCTAATATGTTTCTGCTCATGTGTGGCCCACAGACCCACCCCAGCATGTATTCCTTTCATTAACTCTTGGCTTTCTTCCATGTTGACACACAGCGTATTGACACCAGAATGCCCTCATTTGTACAGTCTTCCACCGCAAATGACAAACTGTGCAGATAATCGTCGTATCTTCTTTTTATCCTTATTGCTCGCAAACTTAGGATATTCTCATTTCTCTACGAAGTTCTAAATGTCAAAGTACCACGGAAGGCCGTTAGTGCTTTCCTAGATTGCAGCCGTCGTCTCGTATGCCAGCTTTCTCTTCTGTTCAATTATCAAGGGCCTCATTCGGACCCCGGGTGATATATCGATCATGGATGCTAGAGTGGCCAGTGCGTCGGCGAACTTGTTCTGTAGTCTTGGAATATGGGTGAAGATTACAGATTCGAAGCACGGTATCAGTTTCTCTAGCTCTTGATGATAGAGAATCGAGGTTAAGTCCCTGACTTTCCATTCTCCTCTCGCTTGTGAAACCACCAGTGTTGAATCTCCAATGACTTGTAGTTTCTTCGCTCCTAATTCTAAGGCTGCCTCCAATCCAGCTAAACATGCTTCATTCTCGGCTTGATTGTTGGTAACTTCAAAATTGAGCTTCAAAGACAAAGAGACATGTGATTTGTCGGGAGTGACAAGAAGTGTTAGGGTTGGTATACTAAAAATTATATTTTTGGTATTTTATTTTCTTTTATTTAATAAAATTAATTTTTTATTTTATGAGAATCTTTATGAGCAACGTATGTGTATTATTTTTTTGATATGCATGAATATCTAATATTCTATATAGTATTTAATCTGGTGTGTAGAGTACGACTTGCACAAAGAATATCAAATTTTAGATTCTTGCAGAATATAAGTTTTATATTCATAGTTTAGATAAAAATAAGCATACCATTAGTACGACTGTGGTACAGAGTTTTAGTAGGTCTGTATTGGTTACGGAAAACAGATAATAGCGTCGTTTATTGCTCTAACTCTCTGTGTCAATACACTTTGTGTATATTGAACGGTACATTTGGCGTAATTAATTTTGTACTGACTATATAATTTAATTCACATTCCAAGGTTATTATGAGTAGTACTTATCCTCTTAATCTTAAAATAATTATTGATTTGCGTATATTTAATATTTATTATTTTGATTCATTAGAGGGTGCGATCTTATATGGGTCTATATTCCCGGTGAGTTGGATAGCAATATTATTTTTATGACAAATATTAATTGTTGACGAAATTTATATCTCGAAAGATCGGGATTGACGATACCCCCTTAAGGATGTTTATAAGTTTTGACCGGGCCAAACCCTGCAGGTGAATTTAATTATTCAGCGGTCAAATAAGTTAAGCAAAAGGGCTTAAAGAATATCAAGATGCCTATTAAATTAAATTGTCAGTAATTAAATTTAATTGGCGAGTATCAAAAATCTTAACGTGTGGAGAAATGGTAAGCATTTAATAACAGGAGCTCAATGCAAGAACGTTTTGAGATTATGGGTCAGAGTGCAATTATAGTTCTTTAATGGTGTGAACTTTAATTCAGTGTCTTATGGAAATTGCAAAAACCGTTGCATGTCTTTCCATAATTGCAGAAACCTCCAGTAGCTGTCTGTGTTCCACTGAAAGTCTAACTCATAATTACTCCCTAGGTCCTTGCTGTAGCCCTATATATATGTAGGTAAGCTGAACCAGTTTTAATAATTTTATCATTATTATTATGAGATTATTTTTGTCTTTCAAAACTTAAATATATCGGGTTCTGCCGGTACGAGTTTTCGGAGGATCATAGCCCACACTACGTTCGAGAATCGCATAAGGGAATACGGTAGAAGATCTGAAAAGAGCTTCAACTCGAAATCAACTCGTAGTTGAAGATTAGATCGACAAAATGTATTATTCTAAATTAACTTTGGTTGCACGAATTTTATTTTGATCGTTCTACGTCAAAAGTTTTATCTGGAGCCCATTTCGGCGTTTGCCCGTCCAATTAATTTTTTATCAAAAATTATTTTAAAAAAAATGATCTTGACAATATTGCCTCTAACAAATTAATATCAGAGCCGTTTTGCTTTTTGTTTACGGTGATCGGGGCCGGGTGGTTTTTGAACTATTGCTAACTTTATTTTGCAAACGTTCTAAATTCCAATTTTATGATCATCCTTTATTTTTATGTTTGATTAAATGTGTGGATGATGATTTAATTATGTTTGTTAATCACAGGGGTTGACCGTGATAAATTAATTGATTGTGAACTCTACGGAGGCATAGGAACAATATAAATATTATTATTTTTTGGTATCTAGTTTTTTTTTTTGAATAAATAAGATGGACGAAGAACAATATGAAGAACGAAGGCGGCGACAATCGGCGGTGGTTGGTGGTGGCAACCGTTTTTTCTTATTGCTTTGTAATATTTTTTTTTTAGAATATTTTCTGGATAAAAATGAAAGTAAAAAATAAATAATAAAAAAATATGGGAAGCAAAAGCTGTCGCAGAAGCAAACGCCGCAGCACCAAAAATCATAGTGGCCGTTGGCACGAGCTAGCAACCGGCTTTCTATGAAGCAATCCAAGCAACCAGCGAAATCCCAAGCACCGAACGTGGCGCAAACACAGCGCCAGAGCAATTCCCATGCAAACCAGTGCCGGTTTTGTCCAAAACAGCGCCTGTGTTGAAGCACTATTTCGGCAATTCCCAAGCAAGCGCCTAACCCATTCAAAGCCGCCGGTCTCCAAATCAGCAAGAAGGCAGGCACAATTTTCCAAGAAAGTACAGCGCCAATTTGCATCCAAACCGCAGCAAATCTTCAGCAATTTCGGTGGTTTTCGGTGCAAAAGCTGAAGCTTTTCCAAACAGTTTCCCGCGCCTAAACAGCCAGTTTCTTGTCATGAAACCACACGGCAGTGGGTTTTTCAAAGAAAAAAGGAACCTTCAGCAATTTTTTTTACACAACAGGCACCGATTTCTTCCCAACAGCCGCGGCAATCCCAGGTGTCTGATTGGTTTCTGGATTTCCAAAACCAAACACAGTTTCAAAGTGTTTCAAGCGCAAGAGGATTCTAAGCAAACAGTAGAATAATAGAATCAAGGAGTTCTGATGAAAGCAAGAGACAGTAAGCTTATCTTTTATAAACAGAATACTGAAACTCTTTAAAGTTTCAGAGGAATCATAAAATCGAAATTTTTTTTATTATATCTTGCATTTAATTTTTTATTAACTGCGTGGATGATATATATTGATTTTATTTTTTCTGTAAATTTAATTAATTCGAATATTCAGTTTTAATTAAAATATTTTGTAATGAAAAATAAAATTAAGTTTTTTAATTAATT
>JAOTRH010222375.1:0-10472 GCA_034768845.1 Heliamphora exappendiculata
CGTAAACATTCAGATAGCTCAAGAGAAGACTTGAAACTTGTAAAGGCTTGGAATATGCCCGTGAAGTATTCTGAATAGTAAAAATACTCAAGGGAGATCTTAAGGAGTGGATATAGGCTAGGATAAAGCCGAACAACTATAAATCCCTAGTGTCTGGTTCTTTTTTTCTATCACTCATCTTTTAAAATTTGCATTGCTTATATAATTGCATATCTAGCTTTATTGCTATATTAAAAGGTTTTTAAAAAAGGTTTTTAAATTGTTATTTATGTTTTAAAGACCCAATTTACCTCCCTCTTGGGTTGCCTAGATCTAACATTATCATTTCCTTTTCTTCTTCAATCGCGTCTTCCGAGCTTGCGAACTTTTTTGCCAGGGCCCAGAAGAAGGTTTCCACAGCCAACCTTAGTGAGTTCCTTACTATTAGGGGATCAAAAAGGAAAGCTGTCAAGGTTCCTGCTACTCGGTTAGAAGAAGTCCAGCGCGAGAAGGTTACCGACCTCAGTGCTGATCTGACTAAGGGGGATACTCAAGTCTCCTTAGTTCCGTCCCAGCCTCCTCTGAAAAGGCTAAAGAAGGCCGGGAGCTCCCCCCGAAGGAGAAGAGTCAAGGTAAGGGGAAGGCAAGGAGAAGGAGAAAGAGAAGGAGAAAAGGAAGAAAGTCACCGAGGTGACCGAGGGGGCCAAATAGTAATCCCTTGAGCTAAGAAAGGGTGATCAGATGATCACTGTGGAAGATCAGGCGAAGTCCCCATAAATTGCCTTTGGCCTATCCAAGGCCTTGTTGCTACTTAATGACATAGAGGAGGCACGCAAAGTTCCCCATGAGCACCTAATTAAGTCTTCTATCCATCATTCCATCCAGGTATTATTTGGTTCTTTTGGCCTTATACTCTTACTATTGTTCTCCCTCTTATCCTCAGTTTATCTTTTTATTTTGCAGAGCCTCCAGTGCTTGGTAGTTGCCATGGAGAGGGTTAAAGAGAGGGAGGCCGAATTGGTGAAGCTCTGTGAGAAGAACCATTCTTATCTTCAGCAGCTGACCCGTTTGGAATCCAATATCTGAGCAAAGGATAAGCTACTCGGGGTTGCTCAGGCTCGTGTGTCCGAGCTGATGGTCAAAGACCTCGCTTGGCAGGGGCGTTTAAAGGAAAAAGAGGATGCCTGGATTGCCTCTCAAGCTCTACCCGGTAAAACTGAAGCTGAGCTGGCCTTGGCGGCCGCTAAAGCATATTCGGCGGGGGTCACTGATGTAACAGAAGACTACAAGTCCCAAATCACTGGTCTTCAGGATATCATCTTCGATTTTGCATGGGAGGCTACACTCAAAGCTGCTGGGGTTGAGGCATCTTCCCCCTTGTACTCAGACGTCCCTTTGCCCAGTAAGCAAACCGAAGAAGAAGGCGCCGAGGCTGTAGTTGTTGAGGAAATCAGCGGCCCTTCTACTGCTGAAGAAGATGGTGGAACGGTGCTGGGGACGGAGTAAGGCAATCAAAGCTCTGTTGATGAGTCGAGCACCCCCGTGCAAACTACAGAAGAGTTTTTAAAGGATCCTTAAGCCTTTCTTACCCTTTTTTTGTAAGGCCTTAGTGCCTCAAGTTGTTTTTTGCTCTCTCTTTCTTTTGTTGATTGTATTTCTCTTTTTGGGCTTTTGGTTGTAGCTTTGAGGGTTTTAACCCCTCTTTATTTAATGAACGATGCTTCTTTTGCCTTTCCTGCATTGACTTCTCTTAAATTTAAACATTTTAAGCTAAGCCATTTCTTCCTAAGTATGGGATTAACTTCCATAATGGGGACCAATTCAGTTCAGATATACTTCAAACTTAACCTTTTTAGACTTATTCTTCCTAAGTATGGGATCAACTTTCATACTAGGGGCTTAATTAGTTCGAATATATTTCGAATTTAGCATTTTTAGATTGATTCTTCCCAAGTATAGGATTAACTTTCATACTCGGGGATAATCTAGTTCGGATAGATTTCGAACATAGCCTTTTTAGGCTTATTCTATTGGAGGTAATACTGCCAAGATCATTATTTTTGTAAAATAATTTTTGATAAACAATTAACTAGACGGGCAAACGTCGAAACGGGCTCCAGATAAAAATTTTGACGTCAAACGATCAAAAATAAACCCGTGCAACCAAAGTTAATTTAGATGAATATCTCGTGTCGCTCTAATCTTCAACTACGACTTGATTCTGAGTTAAAGCTCCAGTTAGATCTTCTACTGTATTTCCTTACGCGATCCTCGAACGTAGTATGCGCTACGATACTCTGAAAACTTGTACCGGTAGAACCCCGATACATTTAAGCATTTGAAAGACAAAAATAATATCTCAATGATAATGATATATGAACTATCAATCTCAAACTGGTTCAGTATACCCGCGTATATATAGTGCTACAGTAGGGAACGGAAAAGTAATTATGAGTTAGATTTTCAGTGGAACACAAACACCTACCAACGATTTTTGCAATTAAAGAAAGACGCATAGCGGTATCTGCAATTATAAAAAACCAACAACAATTTCTGCAATTTCCATAAAATACTGAATTACAGTCCACACCACTAAAAAACTATAATTGCACTCTTACCCATAATCTTAAGACCTTCTTACATTGAGCTCTTGTTATTAAATGCTTATCATTTCTCTCCACGTTAAGATTCCCGATACCCGCTAATTAAATTTAATTAGTGACAATTTAATTTAATTGGCATCTTGATATTCCTTAAGTCATTTCGCTTAACTTATTTGACCGCCGGATAATTAAATCTATCTACAGGGTTTGGCCTGATCAAAACTTATAAGCATCCTTAAGGGGGTATCGTCAATCCCGATCTTTCGAGACGTAGATTCCGTCAATAATTAATATTTGCCATATAAATAATACCACTATCCAACTCACAAGGATTATAGAGTCATATAAGATCGCATCCTCTAATGAATAAAAACAACGAATATTAAATATATGCAAATCAATAATTATTTCGGGATTAAGAGGATAAACACTATTCATAATAATCTTCGGGTATGAATTAATTTATATAGTCAGTAGTCAGTACTAAATCAATTACCCAAAATATCCCGTTCAATACACACAAAGTGTATTGGCATAGAGAGTCGAAATAATAGACGACGCTATTATCTATTCCTCGTAACCAAGATAAGGCTACTAAAACTCTGTGCGATAGTTGTACCAATGGTATTTCCATTTCCATCTAAACTGTGAACATAAAACTTATATTCTACAAGAATCTAAAATCTGGTCTTCTGTGTGTAAATCGTACTCTACACACCAGATTAAATACTATACAGAATATTGGACATTTATGCAAAACAAAGAAATGATATGCATATATTACTCATAAAGATTCTCATAAAATAGAAAATTAATTTTATTAAAATAAAATTAAACACTAAAAATATGATTTTCAGTATACCAACCCTAACAATCTCCTATTTATACTCAAAATCATGCTACCATACATCTGACTCTGATGCCCTCTACATGACTATCAAAAGTCTTAGCCGGTAAGCTCTTTGTAAAGGATTTGCATGGTTGTCTCCGGATACAAGCACTATGTCTGACTGAAAATCTGAGTCTGTGTACCTCAATGGTACTAGACTGTCTGCCTGGTAATTCAACATATAATCTTTAGTCCATTTCAGGTACTTGATTATATTTATTTACCACAGTCCAATGCTCCTTCCTTGGGTTAGACTGATATATGCTAATTACGCTAATGGCAAAGCAGATGTCGGGTCTAGTGTAAAGCATAGCATGCATGAGGCTTCCTACTGCCGAAGCATAGGGAACCGCCTTCATCTTCTCTATCTCATCAGGTGTCTTAGGACATTGATTCTTGGATAGAGTGATTCCGTGATTGAAAGGGAGAAATCCTTTCTTGGAATACTGCATGCTAAAACGAGGAAGGATATCATCTATATACTTTGCTTGTGATAAGCTCAACGTCTTTGGTTTCTTATCTCGCACAAGCTTGATTACAAGGATGTGACTGGCTTCTCCCAAGTCCTTCATATTGAACAGCCCACATAATCATACTTTAACTGTAGATAATGCCCCTACATCGTTTCTGATGAGTAAGATATCATCTACATAAAGTACTAGGAAGATCACCACGCTTTCGTCACGCTTCTTGTACACATAGGACTCATCCGGACTTTGATCAAAATCATAAGACTTTATAGCTTGATCAAACTGAGTGTTCCAAGACCTTGATACCTACTTAAGTCCATAAATAGATCTCTTAAGCTTGCAAAACATGTGCTCCTGGCCCTTTGCAATGAATTCGTCTGGTAGATACACTCGTCAAGACTTCTATTTAAGGAAAGCTGTCTTGATGTCTATTTACCAAATTTCATAATCAAAATGAGCGGCAATGGATAAGAGAATCTAGATAGACTAAAGCATTGCTACCGGCAAAAAGATTTCCTCATACTCGATCCCTTCTTTCTGAGCGAACCCTTTAGCAACAAGTCTAGCTTTGAAGGTTTCAACCTTCCCATCTACTCCTCTCTTTCTCTTGTAGATCCACTTGCATCCAATGAGTTTTATCCCGTCGAGTGGTTCTATAAGTTTCCGACCTGATTAGAATACATAAATTCAATCTCAGAATTCATAGCCCTTTGCCAAATATCTGCATCTTTGTCTTTTAGTGCTACATTGTAGTTGCAGGACTCGGTATCTAGTTCAACCGGGATCTTGTCAAACGACTTTCCCAAGAACATATACCGATCAGGTTGATGAACAACCCTCCCACTACGACGAGGCACTAACTGTGTTTGTGTACTAGCAGTAACAGGCTGTGCATAATCTGAACCTTGTGCGTCAGCACCCTGTTTTTGATTTGCACATGTTCCGATAATTCTCCCACTACGACGAGGTAATGGAATATCAGTGACTTGTGGTTTCTCTTCCGTTCTACTGGCATTTTTTCTCAGTTCTTCCAGAACAATTTTTCTATTGGGCATATGGTCCATTATATAATCATCTTCCAAGAATCGGGTATTGGTGCTAACAAGGACCTTCTGATCCTTAGGATTATAAAATAGACCACCTTTCGTTCCCCTGGGATACCCCACCAAGAAATAGACTTCTGTTCTCAGTTCCAACTTACCCGCGTTCTCTTTCAACACATGTGCTAGACACTCCCAAATTCAAATGTGTTTCATACTAGACTTATGGCGGTCCACAATTCTGTGGGAGTAGAAGGTACTGACTTAGAAGGTACCAAGTTCAGAATGTAAGTCGCTGTCTCTAAAGAGAGTTCACAAAACGAATCTGATAAACCTGAATAACTCATCATTGACCTTACCATTTTTATAAGAGTTATATTCCTTCTTTTTACTACACCATTCTGCTAAGGAGTGCCAGGTGTAGCCAACTGGGATGTAATCCCCTCTGATGACAGTTGTAGACACCCCAATTTGACCCCATACAATCTTAGGTAAATTTGATGATGAAAACAGGTGGAATTGTGCCTTAGTACAATCCTTGGAAAGTGATCCATGCTCGGTATTTGAACCCGAAACCTTTAAACAAATAAAATTTTGTCGAACCATCGAAACTTGCTGCCCAAGTAAAACGACCGCCAACTCTCACAATGGCGACTGTCATAGAACTTTGTAGAAACCCTAGCCAAATATGGCGACTGCCACATTCTATCACGGCGACCGCCAACTTTTATCATGGCAATCACTATAGAACTTTGTAGAACATTTCAAAACATGATGACCGCCAACTTGCATTGTGGCGACCGTCAACTCTAAATGGCCTGACGTGTCCCCAAAATGTGGTAGCACCTCATTGGCTGAAGAACTTTATAAATACCGTACCTCTTGTATGTTTTCGAGGACAAAAAATTAGAGAGAGGTTTTGAGAGTGAAGCTCTGCCGAGTCATTGAGCAATTTCGAGTCCCGACGCCGAAGTCATGCCAAAATACCGAGACCCGAACCTCTGACACCTACATTAAAGCCTTGTTTGGATCACCACCCGAGGATTAGACCACTGAGTCGGGCACATTCCCCGACTTGAGAATTTTCCGACAATCTAGGTATCTCGTTTGGATCCCCGATCCTTCTAACTCAATTTTCTCCCTTTTGGAGTGATCGGGTTAAATTCATTTTCAGTTTGTGTATTTCTTTCATTTGAATAGTTAGCCTTGCTTCTTACTTATTTTCCTTCATTTAGTTTAATTTTTTTAATTAATTGCTTAGTTTATATTTTCACATTAAGCACATTATCTTTGTCTTTAATTAATTATTTAAATAAGTGATCAATGCACTAACATTCATGTGAATATAGTTGTTAATATTATATTCACATTTTCTAATAATTGCATAGTTATTTATTCTTTATTTTTTTTGTTTTCTTTTTATTTTTTTGTAGTGTTAGTTCAATTTCTTTTTGTATTTTTTTTTCTTTTTTTTTCTTTCTATATTTCTAGCATTTATCTTCTTAAAATAGTTAGTTCAATGTAGTTTTTTAATATTCTAACATTTATTATCATTTCTTCTTTTTAGTTAGTTTACTTTATTTTTACTATCACTTTATTTCATTTCTATTTCTCTTCCTGTAACATTAATTTAATATTTTATTTTATTTTTTTTAGCTTAATTTTTTTTTCCTAATTTTTATTTTCTATTTTTTTCCCATTTATTTTTATTGTTAGCTTTGTTCTCCTTATAATGTAGTTTTTCATTTTTCTTTATTTTTCTTGTAAAATTTTATTTGGCTTTTTTCTTCTTTAAATATTAGTATTTATTATAAAACTCCATTTTCTTTTTCTTTCTTTTTCTTTCCATAGTCTTTGTCTTGTTTTTTTTTTTTTTGTTAAACTTAAAAATCATAAACAAACCTTTTAAACTAGATTTCTTTTCAAGTGTAATTTTCTTCTTTTTTGTTTTTGTTTTCTTTAAAAATATAAATAATTAGAATCTCTTTACTTAGTATAATATTTTCTAAAACTCTTTTCGTAAGTTCCTTTTATAAACTTTCTTTTAGGATTCTTTTTATACATCTTTTATTTTGCATTTCTCTCTTTTTTTACTGATTCATCATGTTAATGTAAATGCATGTTTTACTTTTTTTACTTGAAAGCATGTTTTATAATAGTTTAGTTTATCTTTTGTAACAAATCATGTTTAGGTAATTTTAGGCATCTTTTAGCACATTTATGCTCTTTTATTTGAACCATACTAGTTTAGGTTATTTTAATGAAATTGCAGGTGGGAGTGTTCCATATATCCTTTAGTTAGAAATTGCATACCGTAGAACTTAGGATTTTATCCATTTATTTATCCTAATTTGGAGTGCTATGTACATATCTTATGTATTTTCTATATTTGATTTTGGATGTTCTCTCTTTATCTCAATTTTCTTTATTTGCATGCATTTAAGAAATTCTATTAAAGAACCAATGATGATTAGTAGAGGCCAACCTTATGGTTGGGTGAGCGGAGTGCCTAACATTTTTTCCGATTTGTACCTTAGTCCCCGAACCTTCTTTCTCTGGTTAATATTTTAAAAATCAGTAGCCAATTTTATTTTTCTTAGTTTTTCTCAAAAACTAAGTGGCGATTCTATTTTCAACAAAAAGAATTTTTAAAATTTGGTTTTCAAGGTGTTAAAAGATTTTTCTAAACATTTTTTGAATTCTTTATTTTTGAACATTTTTTTTATAAAAATGACCCATAAATTCCAAAGTCACAGCATTTTCTGGCGACTCCGCTGGGGATCAATTTTCATAATCAAATAAGATGGCTAGACTCAAAAGTATCATTGGTTCTTAATAAAATTTCTCATTTATATTTTCGCATGCATATGCATTGTTCTTCAAACCCCTTGTCTGGTCGACCTGATACCCTGAACGTTAATCCATTTTGGGGATTGTTGGGGAGACAGGCAACCCTTGCTGACTGTACGTTATCATAGGTGCAGTAAAAGAGTTCGTGTCCTGCACCACTCCAGGCATGGGAGGTATATACCCGATTCTATTCAGAAGGTACCCTGTTCAAATTGACCAAAATCGGCCTTTTACATATAGTGAACTTATATTCTCCCAATTCGTACCTTAGCCCCCAAACTATCTTTCTCTGATTAACATTTTAAAGAACAGTAGTCAATTTTGTTTTTCTTAATTTTTTTCAAAAATTAAGTGGCGACTCTATTTTCAACAAAAGGGGTTTTCAAATTTTGGTTTTCAAGGTGTTAAAAGATTTTTCTAAACATTCTTTGAATTCCTTATTTTTGAACATTTTTTTAAAAAAATGACCCCTAAATTCCAAAGCCACAACATGTAGTCCTTAAACTCTCTAAAGAAGTATTCTCAACCACGGTCGGATCGTAGTGATTTGATACTTTTATTCAGACACTTCTCTGCCTCCGCCTTGAATTCTTTGAATTTCTCAAAGCATTCAAACTTACGGTGCATCATGTAAATGTATCCATACCTTAAGTAGTCATCAATGAAATTGACGAAGTACTCAAAGCCACCTCTAGCCCGGATTGTCATAGGACCACACACATCAGAATAAACCAGCTCTAATGGTTCTTTAGCACTATAGTTTTTTTCCAAAAATGGCCTCTTGGTCATCTTATCCTCTAAGCAAGATTCACATATTGAAAGTGCCTCCACTTCTAATGAACTCAAAAATTTATCTGCTATCAGTCTGTTTATCTTTTTTAGATTAATATGACCCAAGCGTAAGTGTCAAAGAAATATTTGGTTCATTAAAGAAGAAAACTTTCTCTTATATGGTAAATTAGATATGTTATTCAATTTAGTTAGTCGTAGTGTATGAGAGATTGGAGTAATAATATAAAGATTATCCACCAATGTACCAGAACAGATTACCCGTTTATTATCCTCAATAACCACAGAGTTATTAAAATAAACTAAATATCCGTCTTTAACCAATATAGAAATGAAAACTAAGTTCCTTCTAATGGCTGGTACATAAAGACAATCTCTCAATATTAAAATTCGATCTCTACCAAAACTGAAAATGACATTTCTTACTGCAATTGCTGTTACTTTTGTATTATTTCCCATATGTAGGTAAATCTCCCCATCACTAAGTTGTCGAATTTTTTGGAACTCCTGCAATGAATTGCAGACTTGATTAGTAGCTCCCGTATCTACACACCAGGTACCGGTAGATAACACCGCTAAACATGTTTTCACAACCAGTGAACATAAATTACCCTCTTTGTTCTGCCCTCTAAGAAATACTGGACATAGCTTTTTTCAGTGCTGGGTCTGGTTGCAGTAAAAACATATGTCTTTTGACTTTTTACACCAGTCTGTGGCCCACTAACTACCCTAAAAATTGTGTCTCTATGTTTCTGAGCCTTTTTCATAAACAAACACATTTAGAGAGTTAAAACTATATTGGTATTGAAACAAACACATTTTTCAGAAATAAACACATTTTTTGGTATTGAAAGAATACCATTTGTAGTTAAAACTATATCCAAGTTACATTTTCAGTCAACAAAATTTAGTCCCGTAAGATTGTATTTTTTTTTAGTATTGAAGCGAGTGGATTGAAATCTATTTTAATCCTGAGAATCATATAATTAAAAAATCGTTAATTATGATGAGCAAAACTTTGAATTCATTTTTATTTGGTTCCCTCTACAATTTTAAAATTAATTCGCCAGCAGCCTGGTAACCTGTGAATAGCATGCCACGTTTGGTAGACATCTACTATCCATCATAAGACTAGATATGCCAATTTTTTTTAATTTTACTATCTAGGCAACTGACCATGCTAAGTAAAATTAAATAGCTGACATAATTTCGGTCAAGTATATAATAGTCAGTTGGAGATGATACTATTATATACAGTTAAGTGTTAACCATCACCTAATTCCAAATTAATCGCTTCGCATTGAACTCTTCAGTTGGAGAAGTGATACACACTAACAATTATTCATAATTTTTCCTAAAGGAGTTTTGTACTGACGATACCGCAATAAATCTGTCTGTTGGGGAGGAAGGCCTTAACGCCAACACGCATGGCTTAATTGTATCGCCTACAAACTGGTGATGGAGACCGCGAGATTTATCTGTGAGTAAATTTTCTCTCCAACTTAGATTTTTAAAACATTTTTTAAGGTTATAAAAATCGGTTTAATTAAAATAAATTTATTAATTTCGAAAGTCATACGATTTGAAAGAGTCAAATATCTTTCCGTGAACACGATTCTAAATATTTTAGTTTATCAAACCATCTTTCGAAAGTCATACGATTATAAAGATTCTGCTTTATCAAATCATCTTTTTGTGTTTAAATGCGTAACAAATAAAATTTAATAAATACGCAGTTTTTCCTCTAGCTTTTCAGCTAAGATAGTGATTAAAAGTATTTATTTATTTTATTTTTCATTTCACATTTTTTGAAAAATAATAATTTATTTTGATTAAATATTTTTCTATTTAA
>JAOTRH010222386.1:0-10472 GCA_034768845.1 Heliamphora exappendiculata
AATTGATCAAAACAAGGTCATTAGTGTACTTTGGACCCGTTTAGGATTGCTTAGAAAGCTGCCATTAGTTTACCTGTTTGGAATTGCTTAAAACGCGGTCATGTTTCCCACCCTTTTTTTTTCTTCCTTCAGTCTAATCGATCAAAGTGTTGCTGTATGCTTGTTCACCTACATACCTTCTTCAGGTAAGGAAGCTATGAGACTTTCCAATATCTCAAAGTTAAAACCTCTATTTTTTTCCTTTTACCACAGTTAGAACCTATACTATCTTTTATATCTAAGAAAAAAGAAACGGAGATTGCCCCAACTAAGCTAGAAACCGTAACGTCCATCATGAGAAATTGAAGCGATGCAATTAGGCTACAAAGACCTTGACCAAAGCCGAAACAATTTGATAGATTAGTTTTTGGTTTCCATTGTTCCACTAAACTAGTCTTACCACTTTCTATAAAGGTGCTTACATGAAGTTGCCAGTGTTTAGATATCTAAATAGCATGTCACTGTTGCCACTCACGTGAGCTCCTCTCAATACCTCATTCCTTCAAGACCCATCAAGCCTTCCTTTTTTGGGCTCTCCTGGGTCCACAATGATCATTCAGACCGTTTATTTCGTAGGTTCCATAAAAGAAGATTGATCAAATTCGAACCGTTTATTATGTAGGTCTTGTAAAAAAGATTGATTGAATATCAATAAGTATATTATGGATTGATTCATTTGATTGAAACTAAAAGTGGGTTTCATGGTGAACAAGATAGGAATTGGGTGGCAGGAGTTGAAGGTGAGTGAGAATACCCCCTAGAGTTCTTTATTATGAGACTGTTTTTGTTTTTTTCCCCCCTTAAATTATTGTTTTTAGCTTGTAATTTAGTAAAAAATAAAAAAAATAAAAAACAAGTATGTTTATAGCTTTTGATTTTAAATCAACAAAAAACAAATTCTATTATTTTAACCTACAAGTCTATAACTTTAATAAACATTTTGTAATTTATATTTAAAATTGTAATTACATTTTTTAGTCATAATTTAAAATTTACAATTGTAGCTATAATAAGTGACCCTTTATCTCATCTGAAAATGGGATTTTATTGAGCCAACGGCCCACAAAGGGGTTGGGCCGTTGTGGAAAGGCTTCATGTTAAGAGTGGCAATGGAGTGGGGTGGGCCGAGCTGGGAATTAGTTCTTTCATTCTCGTTCCCTATTTGATCAGGGCAGGAATAAAAAAAAATACTAAGAAAGTTGCGAGGTACAGGACGGGTACGGAGATATTTTAGGTATAATTTTTTAGATTTAAAAGAGTAATATTAATAAAAATTATAAATAATATAATAAATAAAAACAATAGTTAATGAACTAATATAATTAAATATATAAAATAAAAAAATAAAAAAAATTAGAGATAAATATAATATTTTAATATTTTAAACTTATTATATTTATAAAATTATATTTTATACATATATTAATATTTAAAAAATATTTATTTTATGTAATTGGGAGCGAGACGGGAAAAACAAATACCATTCTCATACCGTTTGTTATCGAGAGCGAAAAAAGCTCTATAAAATAGGACGAGAACAAAACGGAAGAAATTGTTATTCCTAATTAGAAAGTCACATCGCTATGAGTGAGCTCCTCTTTGAGTATCTAAGAAGTCCTTTTTCTTTTTTTTTTTTAAGTTAGATTTTTAGCTATTTTATTTGTTATTTTAAAAAAGTTTACTAACTTTTTTATCACTTATTTTTTCAAGAAAAAGAGTTTATAAACATCTTAAACACTCTAAATTTTTTTGGAATGAAATGATTGTAATACCATTAATTAAAAAGTCAGGCTCAATCTATTTTCAAAAAAGAAGAAAAAATGTCATTATTCCAAACATTAAAATTTAAAGACAAAAAGTAAGAGCATATTATGTATTTTAATAAAAAAGTTAAAAAGAAAAGAAAGTAACCCTAAACAAGTAATTCCAAACAATCTTAACTTTTGTCTTTCACTTTTTTTCTTTAAAAAAAAAAACTAAATTTCTAAAAAATCAAGTGTTTAAAAAATACCAAAGAGAAGCTGAATCTAAATTTTCCCCGTTGGCAGTAACAGCATGTAAATGAAAACTGAAAGAACTGTTAGGTTTTGATTAGCAATTAAAAAGTTAATATAACTTGTTTGGAAAAAAAATAAAAGTTAAAAAGTTAAATTATACACTAATTTCTAGAATATCATATTTAAATTCTCACTCTATTTTAAAATACAATAATATATTTACTATAATTTATTTACTACTAATATCAATTATATATCATTTTAATAATCAAATATATAAATGGACAATATTGTGTAATTTGAACAAAAAAAAAGAGTTACTTTTTTACTCAATCAACCAACTTTAAAAAAAATATAAAAAATAATTTAATAGACAACCTAGTTTTAAGCAAATAATTTTTTTTTTTGACTAAAAATGCAAAAAAAGAAAAAAAAGAAAAAGATTTTAAGAGTTACCGAGCCCTTAATTTTTCCTCATTAGGTATGGTCTATTATTTAATATTATAACTTATAGTTTTTTGTCACTAATTTTAAAAATAAATTATAATTATAAGTTATAATTTTTTCTCAAATACTCACAACTTTTATTACAAATTATAATTTTTTTTTTGTAAATAAGTAATTTCAGCTAGCTCCAAGCTAATATATTTTCTAAATATTCACAAACGTACCTCTACTACAAATTATAAATAATTATTATTATTTTAATTACAATCTATAAATTAATTTTAACAAATTAAAAAACCATCGTGCTTAGTTCTTAATCTATTCTATGTTCTATTGAAGCCCCAATTCCATTAGAACAGTCCAATGATCATCAAGGGTGCACAAAAATGTGGAAGGATTTGGTAATTTGGTCTAATTCGTATTGGACCGTAAAAGTTTGAATCACTTAAAAATTTATGTGAGTTCGTTTGGGTCCTTATAAATTGAGAATTATTCAAAAAGTTTGATTGACAATTTACAAAAGAATGTTGACAAGAATATTGACAGTTCAAATTGAATTAGGCTAAATACAGGGCAAATATATAGTTTTTTTGTGATTCCCAATGTATAAATTTGAAATTTTTTTTTTTTTTTTTTTGATTGTCTCATATGAATGGAATATTTGTTCTAGTACAGGTATTATATATAAAAGTTATATTTGATAACTATAAGCATATTTTGGTAAAAAATACGGTTAATTTAATTTTTGGTACAAGCTTGGAATTCTTTTAATTAAACTTCAATTTGAGTCTTGACAAGGGTGACTCGAACTGCGAGAAAACAGTTTTTACCAATTGATTTTAGCCCAATTTCGTTACCTGAACGGTTTGAAGATAGTTTTAAAAAACTTAAACCGTTACTAAATGCTGGGTTCTTTATGTTTAACACAACTGAACAAATTCGGACCATGTGCGCCCAGTTATGATCATGATTTAGTATCAGCCAGATATTTAGCTGGGCCAGCCTGGTTGGGGTGGGCTGAAATTGTTGCCCATTTTCATCTATAATTCATAGGAGAATCATGTCAATTATGGCCCTGTTAGGTGACTAGCTTATTGACTTATTTTTTTATTAGTAAATAAATAAAAATAAAAATAATTTATTTTGTTTGAATGATACAAATAAGCCATTTTGTTTAAGTCACTTCGTTTGGTTTATTTGGCTTATTTTGACTTATTTATTTAATTAAACCACTTCGTTAGGATGATTTTTAGCTTATTTGATTTATTGACTTAAAATTTAATTTATTTGATTCGTTTGGATGACATAACTTATTTTTAATTTATAAGCCAAATAAATCAATAAATTGATTTATCCAAACAAGGCCGATGTTTATTACTTTTTCTTCCTCTCCAATGCAATTTAGGTTAAGATCATTTATTCTTGCATTTATGATGTCATTAATGGCTTGACATGACATCATTAACTGATTGGTTAACCTAAACAACTTAATTATGGAACCTGCCCTTGTCATGCTTCATTTATCTTCTAGATGAATAGGCTAGGAATTAGTGATGAAGGCATCACATCATACTGTGCTTTTTAATAAGTTTTGACTCTCAAATATATATATATATATATATATATATATATTTGATTTGAATTATTTATTTTGTGGTAATTACTAAATTTATGCTTACTTACAAAAATTAAGTTAACTGAATATATTTGACTATATATAATTTGATTAAATTATTTAATAATTTTTTTAAAAATTACAATTACTATTTATTTATTTTTTGACAAATGTAATCGGGTCATGAGTTATCAATAGTGGATTAATTTAATTTTTTAGATAAATAATATACTTGGTGAATATTAAATAATAATCGGTTTCAATTATAAAATAAAATCGGGAATGGAACCTCTTGAAGAGACCTATGACCTGTATAGCCTTTCTATCACTTCCAACCTTTTGCATTTCCCACCCTTTCAAACTTGTTTTTCTCGGCATCCAAACGACCTACAATGATCATAAGGGGTGCTTGGTGAAGGAAAATGATTGCTGCTATCAAAAGCAAAATGTCAAAGTTGGAGGGGGAGAGGGGAAGAGGGGAATATCAGAAGCCTTTGATCCTTTTTGATGTTCATGGGGTCACAAATTGATGATAGTACTAGCTTGCACATGCAAGATGAGACAATTTACACTACTTTTCTACACTTAGCAAATTATATTTTGTTAAGAATTTAATTTGTAATAAATAAATTAAAGTTTTTCATTTGTATGTCAATTCAGGTAGTATATTGTATGTAAAACTCTTAATTTAATTAAAAGTCTTGTAGTTGAATTATGATAAAATTATTGAATTTTAATTGATTAAGGAATCTTAGATTTTAGAAGATCCTTATTTGGTGAGTCCTAGTTAGATTAGAGTTTCTTTACCTAAATTTTATTCAAGTCAGAAGATTAAATTACAAGAGACAAAGTTGAATGTATAAGCAAATTAAGCAGAATTGTGCAAACAGAATGTAATATGGCACTTGATTGCTCGAGCGATCCTAGGTGCACTCGAGCGGACTCCAGAGAGTTTTAATTAGATTAAAACTCTAATTGCCTAGTTTTTAAGTCTATAAATAGGACTATATACCAGCCATGAAAATCAACTTATGCTCTTCAATAATAAGATATTATAATGCAAATCAAAAGTTTCTTTCGAGTTCCAAAAATTTCAAGATTATTTGTATTCAACTTAGAAGGCATTTTAAGTTTACCGACGAAAAATTCTGCCAGTGTAAAAGTATTGAGAATTCAATATGTGTGAAATTTCAAAAATTCGTTGCTGTGGTGATCAAGCAGGAAACGATGCACGTAGATTCGACAAGATAACTTAAGGTGTTTGAATTGAGAATTCGATCAAAATCTGTAAGTAGGTGTCTTATAACTGTTCAATTGGTTAGTGATTGATTTACTTGGATTATGATTAGTTTCGTGATTTTTTACCCAAGTTGAATTTTTCACGTAAAAGATCTCGTGTGTTGAGTTTGGATACTTAATTCTTTACTTCTCGAATTGCATGACATAAATTAATTAAAAATGTAAAAAATTAAATAATTTTTTCAATTGGTATCAAAGCAGATTTATTTATTTTTTAAAAATAATTATAATTTTTTTAATTTAAAAAAATGGTTATAATTTTTTTTGATTAAAAACATTTTTTTCAAAAATAAAATTTTTTTTAAAAAAAATGGTCATAATCAATCTTAATCATGGAATTTCCAAGAGAAGGAAACTCAATCATTAGACCACCCATGTTAGATGGAAGGAATTACCCTTATTGAAAAGTTCGGATGTGGGCATTTTTAAAATCTATCGATGAAAGAGTTTGAATTTCAATTGTTACTGGCTATACCCAACATACTGTCAAGTCTGGGGATGGCTTTATTTTAAACCAACCGAACAATGGGATAAAAGTTTTTTAAAAAATATAAGTTGGAATAGCAAAGTTATCAATGCCATCTTTAGTGGTGTCACACCGAAAGAATTTCGACGAATTTGCACGTGTAAAATTGTTAAAGAAGTATGTGACATCCTTGAAGTCACTCATGAAGGTACTACAATTGTAAAAATTTTAAAACTTCAAATGCTAACTACCAGTTTTAAAACTTTAAGAATGAAAGATAAAGAGACCTTTGATGATTTTTATGTCAAATTGAGTGACATAATCAATTCTAGTTTTATTCTTGATGAAAAAATTCTAAAATCCCGCATTGTTAGAAAAATGTTGAGATCACTTCTAGATAGATTCCAACCAAAAGTTACCTTTATTGAAGAAAGTAAAGATGTTGATACGTTGCTAGTGGAGTAGTTGGTTAGAAATCTTTAAACCTATGAAGCTAGTCTACGTCAAACTAAAAAATCTAAAAGCATGGCTTTAAAAACGATTCAGGATAACATTGACTAGGCTGAGGAAGATGATGAGAATGATGCCGAGATTATGCAATATTTTGTTAAAAAATTTTAAAAAACTTTTTAAAATAAAAATTGCAGCAATTTCAATCTGAAAAATATAAGGGAAGATAAACTCAAAACTAATTCTAAAAATGATAATAAAAAGTCAAAAATCAATCCGAGGTATACATTGTTTTGAATGTTAAGGTTATGGTCATACGGCGAATGAATGTTCAACTAAGAAAAAGAAAAAGAGTAAAGCTCTTCAAGTCACATGGGATGACAGTTTATCTGAAAATAATTCCAGCAATGATGATGGTAAATTTGTTGCGTTTACTGCTTCATTAAATTCTGTTGATCATGCACACACATGCAATAGTCCTAAGTCTGTCTGTGAAAGTTGCAAAGTGAGTTAGTTAACAATAATAATGAATCTGATTGTGAACAGGAAGATGGTGAATCTCTTCAGTATGCATATGAAAAACTTATGATGAAAGTTATAAATTGACTAAAATGAATTTAAAATCGAATACAAAGATAAAATTTTATTGAAAAGGAAATAAAAAATTTGAAACACGAATTGTCTGAAAATTTATCTGAAATTAGTCAATTAAAAACTCATAAAGTTATTTTAACAAAAAAAATAAATGTTGGTGAAAAAGAAAGAGATGACTTAATTGAATCATGCAAAATTTTAAAAATCACTATTGTCAATCTTAAGAAAAAATTGCATGAAAATATTGAGTCAAAAATGTTACTTAAGTCGAGAGTTTTAAATTTGCAAAAATATCTCGATACTTCTAATGCTAAACTTAAAAAATTGAGTGCAGGTTCTCTAACGTTAGAGGAAATCTTAAGTATGCAAAAAGGGGCGTTAGAACGATCCGAACTTAGGTATGTTCACAAATCTTCTGCTCCAAAGACTTAAGTAAAATCAAATTTGTGAAAGCTGTGAATATTCCAAATAATTCTGTTCAATTTAAAGGTCAAATTTTGGGAAGTTTTTTTCAAATATCTTCAGTAAAGTCAAATAATTTTAAAAACTTCATCCCTATTTGTTATCATTGTGGAATGTTGGGACACATTGGACCCTGATGCAAAAGGCTGTACGAGTTAGCTTGCTGGCAGTTGGGCGCTCGAGTGGACCGTCTGAGCGCTCGAGCGGGCAACTAGCATAGAGACGAAATAGGTCACTAGCAGTATAGCGCTCGAGCGGACCCTTTGGGTGCTCGATCGGTTAACTGGCAGAGAAGTACTTTTGGCTAGAAACCTAGTACCCCAATGATATCCTTGCTTAGAATTCGATCCGTATGGGTTAGAAAGTCAGACTTGATTGAGAATATAGTTTAGAGTGCTTTAAAAAATCGAATTGTTCACAAAACTTTTGGAAGCACTCTAACTGGAATATGTGTCTCGAAATAATATTTATCTCTCTCTCTCTCTCTCATTAAAAAAAGCAAAAAGAAAAAAAAAGATTTTCTTTTTATATATATGCAAATATTTTTTATGGTAGTTTTTTTGACTTTCAAAATCTGAAAAACTCAATGAATTCAAAGTAGATCAATTCTTATGAAATAAGTGAAAATGAAAAATTGACATATTTGTTTTTGTCGGTAAGAAGTTAAAAAACTCATAATTTTGAGTCTACTTGATTATTTTTCAAATAAAAGATATCCGAACTTGTGTACAAATTTTTCATTGGAATCTTTTTAAATATTTTTAAAAAAATACTTTTTGATTGACCATGTGGTAGGATTCCTATGTTGATGTTGATGCTGATGTCTACATTAACCCTCATATGTTTATCCATCCATTGGTCCCTTTTCATTAAGAACTGTTTGTACTATAAAATACTTACAGAAATAGCTACCTATACGAACCTTACATTTTCGTTTATTAGAGTGTGAAAGCTGCTATTTATGCTATTTTTTACATGCACGTGAAAATAGCTACCTATATGAACTTTGCTTTCTTGTTCGTTTTAGTATGAAAGCCGTCGCTTATGCTGTTGTACAAACAAACTTAAGAAAATGGCTATGTGACGCCCCAAAACTTGGAGACATATAGAGCGATAATTAGCTAATAATGGTGCAGAATAGTAATAAGCGATTAATACCCATTAATACAGAAAAGTAAGAATACCATAAGATTAAGTTTACAGACCCAAAATAAAGTGTATATATCAGAAAATATTAAAGAAAGCAACACTAAGTCCGATAAGCTCAAAAAGAAATCAGGTGCAACAGACTGGTAGAGTTTCGGCTCATGGGAGCCGCAGTTCCACCTCCTTTGGCACAGGGTAGTTGGCGGGAACTTTTGCATCCTCAAAACCTGGCATAGAATGCTGTGAGCTAAAATTCAGAAGGAACAACATAATTATACAAAAATTTCTCAAAGTATAGGTCAACACATAACAAATAAGATGACAGAATAATTATGATAATGAGCAATGATGAGAATGATACAACCAACTTAAATTTTCTAATTCAATTTAAACTTAAGTTATTCTAGGTTCTCCTCACCCGGGAAAAACCATCCTAAACCCCATGATCCCTATCACGCTGACCAAGTCTACCGATCGATAAAGAGCGTTCCTTAAACCGTGGGATGACTACGTAGCGGACTAAGTGTCCAATCGTGTTATCACTGACGGTAAGGGCATGGACAAGTCAACATTTTAGGACCTCGACTCTCAAGTCAAGGTAAAACGCGGGATTGCGAAATCTAACTCCTATTATTACGCCATCCGAATCGCGTTCACCAAAATACAATTTATAACAACGTGCATTTAGCACTAAGGGCAAAAACCTTTCAAAATTAACCAAGGCATAAAGTCACAATTTCTTCAAGTGTCATTGTACCACCCTAAAGTTCAATTTCATATAGTTTTCATAATCTTTTAGTGATTTTCGTAAAATCCACCCAATGATGATGTGACATGATACTATATGCTAAAATTACAATTTTTCAACTTACATGGAAATTCATGCTTGGATATGATTATTTAGCATGTAAAAAAAAATACCAATTAATCTAAAGTCACCTCAAAATACTTAGGTTAACAATTACAATGTGCGTAGACCGGCGATTTAACTAAATTTGCATGTAAATAATTCTACTACTAAAATCGTGCAAATATATCAAGACAAAACTACACCTTCTAATTATTTAATCATGCATAACACAACATAGAAAATCCAAGGCAATAGCATTAATACTAAATCACATTTAACCACAGTCAGGATTTTTAGGTTTTAGCTACTAGTTTTAGGGTTTTTAAAATACACAAATTTGGAAATGAAATCTGAGATTTGATATGAACCCTATTTGAGATGTTCTGAACACTTTTTATGCTTTACACATTTTCAAATTTTGCATCTAAGGTCTCGGTTTTGACAAAATAAATTTCTGTGACAGTGTAGGAAAATTTTTTTAGAACACTGGTGCGAAAATTCGATAGCGTCAAAAATAGAAATGAGGACTTAGACTTAAGAATTCATTTTTCAAATTTTTACAGTGGTAGATCTATGAGTGTAGAAGCTCAAGGATTTGACCTTGTATTTGTTTTATTTTTCTTGAATTTATTATAAATATTATACCAAACAGTGTCCAGATTCGACACACTTTGGGAGAATCATTGCCATTTTCTTTATACACATGCAAACGGGTTGACTCTAGTGGGGTTAGAAAGATAAAACGTTTATCTATTCAACCACATAAAAATCACATTGAGAGCTTACTACTACAGGAAATGGAATGGATTTAAAGTGATCTGTCCAAATAGCAATTTAAACCCGATTTACTTCTCTATTTTTAAAAAAATAAAAAAAAAGATTTGGATCTCAAGAAAATTCGTGCATGCAAATAATATATACATGCAATTACAGTAAAAATTTCAAAAACTTTTGATGAGTCTAGATCACTCAATAAAATTGCAAAATTTGGATTTTTGACAAAACCTCTCTCTGGACAGATTTGAGTATGAAGAAGATAGGTGTTTTCTAGACTCCTAGGCACATGGCCCTTGCATGCATGGCTATATCTATCATATATATGGCCTA
>JAOTRH010222397.1:0-10471 GCA_034768845.1 Heliamphora exappendiculata
TATATATATTAGTTTTTGAATGCATGCTAAAATAAAATAACACGCTAAAATGACACAAACAATAATAATAAAAATAAACATATAAAACAATCAGATAAAAACCCTAAAACAACCCCAAAAACCGTAAAATCGTGACATGAGCATTGACGGTCGCCATGATCAGAACCCCTCGAATGTGGTGGTCGCGGGATAAAAGCCCTTACAACATGGCGGTTGCCAAGAAACTCTTGAAAAACCCGGCGATCTCTATAATTGAAGGTGGCGACCGCCACTTCCAATCGCGCATATGGTCTCCTAAGGTGTGCGGGATGGTTTCATTTTCTCATACGCACTCTCTCTCTAGCCCTTGTTCTCTCTCAAAAACTCTCTCAACTTTCTCCTTGCTCCTCACTTCTTTTAACTCTTGTTTCCTAACCTTTGATCTTTTCTCGCTTCTTCCTGCTTCTCACATGTTGTTTACTATACTATTCGTGATCCCATTTCTTTTCATGGTGGGTCCGGGCCTGGATGATGACTTGGGGGCACGACAGGGGCCTTCCCCCGCTGGGAGCTCTTCTATGGGGACTCTCGAAAGCACGACTTCCAGTCCTCTTGCTGGCAGGATCACTACCATGGAGCCTACTACTGCGATCGACGCCCTTGTTCTTGAGGCAGAGCATGCCTTCCATCGGGCTACTGAGGAGGCACGGGCAGCTGTCGAGGCACAGGCGGCTGTTGATGCTGCTGTTGAGGCCGCGATCGCTGACTTCTTGGACCCTGATGCTGGGGAGGGCCATCCAGTGCCTTTTGATCCGCACACCTACGCTCCGGTTCCCCACCGCTTACATCCGGGTGGGATGCGACGATACGAGCCTCCTACCGATTCAGTCGCCGCCGATGTTCTTCTGCGGGAGCCCGACCATCACATTTCTCATCAGCGCCCATCGGTAAGTACTATATCCTTACTGTTTTTAATACCAAAGCATGATATATCAAACGTAGACGCATACATAGGATTCCCCATATGATGATGAATGATGATGATTTATTTTAATATGGATGTGATGCTTGGGATTTGAACTTAGTATAGGTATACCTTTGCTATGGAGATTTAAAACAATAAGGACACTTAGAATTTAAATAAACAGTAAAAGAAAGGGCGATTATTTTAATGAAAATCACAAAATAAAGGGCTTGGATTTTTTTGAATTTTATTTTAAGAAAAATCACAAAACTAGGGAGGGATTTTTGTTTTTGTTTTGGGGCATGAAAACTAAAGGAAAGAAAATTTTTCAAAAGTTTTAAAAAATTTTAGAAAAATGATCTGAGAAAAGTAAGGAAATTTTTTCAAAAATTCTTAGAAAATTAGGAAAATTTGTTCAAAAATCTTAGAAAAACCAAAGAAAATTATTCAAAAAATTTTGAGAATTGGCACAATTTTTTTTAAGCAAAATCCAAGACATTTGAGGAAAATTTTTAGAAAATTGAGAAATTTTTGTACAAATGTTTAGACAATCTTAGAAACATTTAAAAAAATTTAGAAAATTAAGGAGAATTTTGAAAAATCCTAAATTTTTTTTAGAAAATCCTAGCAAATTTTAGAAAAGCTTAGAATGTTTTAGAAAATCTTAGATAATTAAGAAAAAATTTTGAAAAATTTTTAGAAATTTTTAGAAAATCCTAGAAAATTAAAGAAAGTTCTGAAAAATCCTAAATATTTTTTTTATAAAATCTTAAAAAATTTAAAATTAGAACATCAGGGCAAAAGGGGCAAAATACAAATTTCTGAAGGAAATTTTTTTCTTCTGAAAAAGATTTGTCTAGCATACCAGAACTTATGGTTCCTAGTTTTCTAGGGCTTGAAAAGAATCGGAGGGTCGTTACTTACACACGAATCTAAGGTTAGAGATATTTGCCTGGTTTTTCAGGGTTTGAAAGATCCGAAGGGTCATCACTTACACACGAACCTAGGGTTAGCGTGCCTAGTTTTTTAGAGCTTGAAAGAACCGGAGGGTCGCCACTTATACACGAACCTAGGGTTAGGGTACCTAGTTTTCTAAGGCTTAAAAGAGCGAGAGGGTCGTCACTTACACAAGGACCTATGGTTAGAGAGATTTGCCTGGTTTACCAGGGTTTGAAAGAACCGAAAGGTTGTCACTTACATATGAACCTAGGGTTAGGGTGCCTAGTTTTCTAGAGCTTAAAAGAACCAGAGGGTTGTCACTTACACACGAACCTAGGATTACGGTGCCTAGTTTTCTAGGGCTTGAAAGAACCGGAGGGTCGTCACTTACACATGAACCTAGGATTAGAGAGATTTTCCTGGTTTACCAGAGATTGAAAGAACCGAAGGGTCGTCACTTACACACGAGCCTAGGGCTAGAGTTCCTAGTTTTCTAGGGCTTGAAAGAACTGGAGGGTCATCACTTACACACGAACCTAGGGTTAGGGTGCCTAGTTTTCTAGGGCTTGAAAGAATCAGAGGATCGTCACTTACACACGAACCTAAGGTTAAGGAGATTTACCTGATTTTTTAGGGCTTGAAAGAACCGAAGGATCGTCACTTACACACGAATCTAGGGTTAGGGTGCCTAGTTTTCTAGGGCTTAAAAAAATTAGAGGGTCATCACTTACACACGAACCTAAGGTTAGGGAGATTTGCCTAGTTTTTTAGGGCTTGAAAGAACCGAATGGTCATCACTTACACATGAACCTAGGGTTTTGCTTTCAGATATTTTTCTACACTTTGCTTGCTCGATCTGTTCTTTATATATTCTCTATTTGTCTTCTCCTTTTAGGCTCGTCACTATGTCCGTGGCTTTGGAGGTTCTTCCTCTGGAGAGGTGTTGGAGTGGCATGACGCCCTTCCTGCCCCTAGCCGAGCTTATGTTGACGCCTCCAGTTTTGTTCGCTTCATACCCCTATTGGGTAGGACGAGCAATGACTGGGTCTGGCTGACAGCCCTGCCCGAGCGGTGGTGGGATACCACCAACACCTTCTATTTTACTACATTCGAGGCCACTCTGATGCCTCTGGACTTCGCACTCGTCATCGGCATTCAGGTTGGAGGAGCTCCCATCCCGTTTGATCCATCCATAGCCCAGTCGATCGACGCGCTGTTGTATTTCCTTGGAGCTATTCTTGTGCAGATGGATTGCGATCGGGTCCGGTATACTTGGTTTCTCGAGCGGTTCAGACAATTTTAGTGCACCGAACCCCGCCACTACGAGTGGATCGCCAGGGGCTTTCTGATGTACATGTTTGGTACCTCCTTGTTTTTGAACAAGGAGAATACCGTCCATTCGTATTACTTGGGCGCCCTGGCTCGTCTTGATCGGGTCGCTTCATTTGACTAGGGAGGAGCCGTTCTCGCTACTCTCTATAGCTTCATACAAACTTTGACCCAGTTCCCCTAGGAGCTCAGCATTGGGGGATACTAGAGGGTCTGGGAGGTACGATTTAGTTTCTGTAGTTCTCCATTCATTTATGTTATTTGTTATCCATCATTTCCTGGCTGACATCTTCTTCTTTGCAGCTATAGACTTACAAGTTCCTCAGGCTTGATGTCCCGGCGAACTCTTATCCAGACCCTTTAGTCATTCCCCGAGCAGCCATGTGGTCCCGGGGGCTGAAGGGGAAGAAGGCTGGGGGAAGGATATTGATTGCTTCCAGGTGTCTCTAGACCGGCTGACCCCCGACCAAGTATCATTATTTCCTGCTTATTGCACTATACATTACTCTCTGCATCATACTGCTCATTGCACTGCACTGCACTGTGCTGTTTCTGTTCTTTTCTGCTCTACACACTAATTACTCTACACTGGCTGCTGTCATATACTGCACTATTCACCGTACTCTGCAGGTTCATTGGGACATCTGGAGAGGGGCAGAGGATTAGGCCGGCGCAGATCTACTGCACAGTCGAGATCTCATTTCGAGACGGATTCTACTGGAGGGTTCATTCGGACGGGAGTATTATCTAAGAGAGTGGGTGGTTCGCCAGTCACTTGGTTTAGATCACTTTCGGATCCAAGTGGTCCCTCTAGCCTATATACGCCAAATCAATTACCTGAGCCGGGTAGATCTTCTATTGGAGCTGGTTGGGACACATGCTCCTGAGCTTCTAGTACCAGAGGGGGACTACACGGCCTGGGCCCGAGCCCATATGCTAGGACCACTAGGTCCTGGTCCTGCTGCCCTGGTGGCAGGAGAAGGGGATAGGCACCGGAGGATGTTGATGCCGGTGCTGCTGGAGTCGCTGCTGTTGGAGCTGCTGCTGATGTTGCTGGTGGGATGAGGGGGCCAGAGATCCCATGGGATGTTTAGACCGTAGCGTATAGCTTCCCATTTCCTCTATCGGTCCCTGTTCTGCCAGCACCAGAGTTCAGGGTTGACATCGGCTAGGTTTACCTTTTTCCTTTCCTTTAGTTACTTGCTCTTCTTACTTGTCTATTTTCCTTAAACTGCTCTCTTCTTTGTAGATTGATCAGGCCTGGTTAGACCGTACGATGCTGATGGTCACCGGCCTGAGGGAACTGGTTCTGTAGATGGACGCCTCGATGCGAGTAGCTGGCGTTGCTTTTACTCCAGTGGACATTGTGAGTATCCTGCATGCTCTTTTTAGTATTTTGGCACTTTCAATCATTATCCTGTTCTGAGTCATACTTTTCTTTTGACAGCTTCCACTTCCAGCTGCCGGCATAGTACCACCACGTGCTCCTGTTCCTTCACCTACCCTTGCTCGAGGTCGTGATTCCCAGGCATCTTCTCTAGCTCGCTCCAGAGGGTCCGTCTCCTCCGCTCGGAGTCGTTCCAGGGCTGTGTCTTCTTCTTCCGGCAGCGACGGTGATGATGACATTGAGCGGCTCTTTGAGGATGTCAGCACGGACGAGGCTGGTCCTTCCTCCCATTGGGTTCGCCCGAGGCATACCTGAGAGAGAGAGCTTAACCTCCCCAGTTTTATTTATCTTTTAGATACATTATCTTTTATTTTCATGGGCCTTCGTGCCCCAATTTAATACATTTATGGGCTTGCGTGCCCTTGTCATTACTTATTGGGCCTCGGTGCCCCAGTTTACATTTTGTTTCATTCTATGTATTTTTGTGTCATACTTTACATGTTTATCTGCTTGTATGACTTTCTTTTATTTGTTGTCCAATCTTCTGTGGATGCACAATGTCAATCATTTATACAAATCTTTCAGACTGCAAACCGACACACACCCGCCATGTTCAAACATGGCGGTCGCCCTAACACAACATGGCGGTCACCATTTCCCAGGAGACTAACATGGCGGTTTCTATTATAACCTGGTGGTTGCCTGGTCAAAGGGATGATGTCACTGTATTATGCTTTTCCAAGTTGGCGGTTGCCACCTCCAAAGTGGCAGTCGCCACATTTAATGTACTTTTTGTCAAAAATTTGATTTCTTGCCCTTTTTTGCCTTATAAATACAGCCTTGGAGGCTCCATTTTCTGTTGTTCTGACCCAAATGACTAATCTCCTTTCTTCATGGATTGAGGCATTCTCTCACGTCGAACATTTAAACTTTGCCCTTTTCTGTATCAACTCCTTATTTTCTCTCATGGCCATAAAGATTGACGGGCCCTTGCTGAAAGCAGCTTCTCAACTGTGGGACCTGCAATCCCACATCTTTTGGTTCGGCTTTGAAGAGCTATGCCCCACTGTGGAGGAGTTTGCTGCCATTTTGGATTTGGCCCCTCGAAGCTCCGTTGTGGTTCCCACTTTCTTTCTTTCAACCCGTTAGCAGGTGATACAGCTTTGTGGTCTATCTAAAATGGAGGCCTCTTTTCTAGCACATGATGACTGTCTTGACATTCCCTAGATCATTGACGGATTCCATTCTACTGGTGACCTTAGTGACCTCAAATTTCAGCTGCGGCGACGTTATGCTCTTTGCTTCTGTCTTCTTACCCAATATCTTATTGTTCCCTCTGATGGGCGAGTTAGCTGTGCACTAGTTGACATTGCTGGTCAGATATGGATGGAAAAGGACTTCATACCACTTGTTCTAGCCGAGACGCTGCTGGGGCTAGATGCTGTTCATCGTGGTGAGATCACTACTTTTGTTGGCAGCCCCGTACTTCTTCAGGTAAACTTTAAACCTTTATTAGACTTCTATCTTACTGTAAGGATTTTCCTTCACCGTTCCAACTCTTGTTGTAGATTTGGCTGATGGAGAAGGTAAACCTTGTACAGAAATCACCTACTGATAGACACAGTGCTACATCTTTCCTTTACCACCCCTATTATCAGATATGCGACACTGAGGTAGCCTGGCAACAATACATCTCATTCCTGACTGGCCTAGATATCATCTGGAAGTCCTCTGGTGGCGGATCCCTTCCATGACTCTGACCACCAAGGATCATCCTGGTGTCTTGCTGATTGGTCTATGTCAGACTACTTTCTATTACCTCCATCGGATCATGCGGCAGTTTGGTCGCAGTCAGATCGTCTTTCCTAGTATCTGAGGCCGTCTATTCTCATCTGCGCTATGGGCTCCATTTCTAACACTGTATCAGGATGCCTATGCTTTTCGTTCACGTATGGAGATGTAAGAGTTACAGTGTCCTGATCTTTCTGATGAATACAAGACGTGGCTGATGCAGGGTCGGGAGAAGAAAGATAAAGAAGAAGAAAAACAAGCAGAAAAAAGGAGAAGGATTTGAGGCCTCCTGCTTTATCTTAAAGATTTCATACCTTTCCTATTTTGTTTGTAGAGTTTCGGACTTATATGTCCCCCTTTTCAAAAACTTTGTAGCTTTAATCAAAGTAATGAAGACTCCCACTTTATGTTTTAGATGATTTAAATTTATCCAAAGTTTGAATGACTTTATTATCAGAATTCAAAGATAAACTTGCATTGGCCTTACTCGGATTCAAAATGGTTTAAAACACAGAATGTGGCCGGACTTATCAAAAGAAGCTGCCTACGTATCCCAAAAAGATGGAATCAGGCCATGACGTAGTTTAGGCTTAGTTTTCACTCGGGTATTGACACCCTTTTTTTGTAACGTCCTAACTTTACGAAGGTCGCTTTTGGCCTTGCGGGCTGCTCTAACTTTTGCTTGTGTTGCCTTTTGGTTTTCAACTCAGCGAGCTTTTATTTTTACCTCAAGGATTGTACTTCTTGAGTTTATCGAGTTTTACTGGAGTGGAGAACACATTGCCATCCAAATCCATAATGATGACTGCACCACCGGTCATGATGGTCTTGATGAGAAACGGTCCAGACAAGTTTGGCTTGAACTTCCATCCGGTTCCTCTGCCATTCTGCTTCTGGAATACTAGCCTCAGCTACTACTCTTAGTGAAGGGATTTCTATCTCAATGGGAAGCACCACTTCCATCCCGTACACTAAGGAGTATGGCGTAGTTCCAGTTGAAGTTCTGATCGACGTTTTGTATCCCCAAAGTGCAAATGGTAGATGCTCCGGCCAATCCTTATGTAAGTTGATCGTCTTTTGTAGGATTTTCTTGATGTTCTTATTTGCTGCCTCAACCACTCCATTGGTCTGCGGCCGATATGGTGAGGACTTGTGGGCCACTATCCGGTATTTTTTGAAAAGATCCAAAACCTCTCCTTAAAAATGCGAGCCATTATCTAAGATGACATCATGGAGGACCCCATACCGGCAAATGATGTTTTGCTTGATGAACTTAGCAACATGAGAGACTTTTAATACTGAGTAGGGGCTGCTTCCCCCCACTAGGTAAAGTAGTCATTGGCCACTAGGATGAACTCGTGCCTATTTATGCCTTCAGTGTTACCTTGCCGATCACATCGATGCCCCATACTGAGAATGGCCATGGTGACGTTAGGTTGTACAGCTGAGATGGAGGAACGTGCATAAGGTTTACATGAATTTGACACTTATGGCACCTTCACACGAACTGTATACAGTTTGTCTCCATTGTCATCGAAAAGTACCCTTGCCGTAGGATCGTTTTGGCTAACATATTTCTGCTCATGTCTGGCCCACAAACTCCCGCATGGGTTTCTTCCATAAGTTCTTGACCTTCTTCATTGTTGGTGCACAGTTTATTGATGCTAGAATACCCTCGTTTGTATAGTCTTCCCCCGTAAATGACAAACTGTGCAGATAATCATCGTATTGCCCTTTTGTCCTTTTTGCTGAAAAACTTAGGATATTCTCCTTTCTCCACGAAGCTCTAAATGTCAAAGTACCATGGAAGGTCGTCAGTGTTTTCCTCAATTGCGGCCGTCGTCTCGTATGCCGGCTTTCTCTTATGTTCAATTATCAAATGCCTCATTCTGACTCAGGATGGTATATTAATCATGAATGCTAGGGTGGCCAGTGCGGCGGCGAACTTGTTCTGCAGTCTTGGCACATAGGTAAAGATTACTGATTCAAAACACGGTATCAGTTTCTCTAGCTCTTGATGATAGATAATGAAGGTTAGGTCCATGACCTTTTATTCTCCTCTCGCTTGTGAAACCACCAGTGTTGAATCTCCAATGACTTCTAGCTTTCTTGCCCCTAATTCCAAGGCTAACTCCAATCTTGCTAAATATGCTTCATATTCAGCCTGATTGTTGGTAACTTCAAAATTGAGCTTTAGAGACAAAGGAACGTGGGATTCATCAGGAGTGACAAGAAGGACTCCTATTCCATAGCCATATTAATTGGATGCACCATCAAAATATAGAGTCCACTTGTCATCCCCGACTTTCATCAACTGTTCGTCAGGAAACTGGAACTCTGTGTCTTCACCTCCTTCAACTGGTTGATTGGCCAGAAATTCTGCCACTGCTCTGCCCTTGACTGACTTTCAGGTGACATATTAAAGATCAAATTCAGATAATAACAGCAACCATCGAGCTAACCTTCTTGTTAATTCTGGATTTTCAAATAGGTACTTCAACGAGTCCATTTGAGAGATGATATTTACTGTAAAAGATAGCATGTAATGCTCCAGTTTTTGAGAAGCCCAAACCAAGGCCTAGTTTCACCCTCTTGTGCTAGCATACATCCCATAGCCGAGTCAGTCACTAACAGATAGAGAATTAGTGGCTTATCAGGTTCGGGAGGAGCTAGAATAGGTAGATTTTATAGATACTATCGTATGACATCAAAGGCATCTTGGCATTTCTGATCCCATTCAAACTTGACCCCTTTCTTTAGCAGACGTAAGAGCGGCTCACAAGTAGTTGTCAGTTTTGCGATGAATCGACTGATAAACTGTATTTTACCCAGAAAGTCCCTGACTTCTCGTTCGGTCCTTGAAGGAGGCATTTCTAAAATTACTTTGATCTTTGAAGGGTTCACTTCAATGCCTCATTACGTGATCATAAACTCGAGCATCTTTCCGACAGTAACTTCAAAGGCATATTTTTATGGATTGAGCTGCATCTTGTATTTTTAAATCATTTCAAAGAACTTTCGCAGTGCTGTGATGTGACCATCTTGATCCTTTGACTTGACTATCATGTCATCGATGTATACCTTGACCTCCTTACGTATCATGTCATGTAGTAAAGTAGGAGCAGCCCTTTGATAGGTTGTCCCTGTATTTTTCAAGCCAAACGGCATTACATGATAGCAATAGGTACCCTAAGGTGTCGTGAATGTCGTCTTTTCTCTATCCTCGGGATCCATCAGAACTTGGTTGTACCCGGAGAAGCCATCTATGAATGACAGCAAGGCATGCCCCACTGTACTGTCTACCAAGACATCAATGTGTGGTAAAGGAAAATCGTCTTTCGGGCTAGCCTTGTTGAGATCCCAAAAATCCATGCAGACTCGTATATGACCGTCTTTCTTTAAAACTAGCACAATATTGGCTACCCATTTTGGATACTCAGTTACCATTAGGAATTCGGTGTTGATCTATTTGGTAACTTCTTCTTTGATCTTTAGAGCCCATTCTGGCCGGATCTGTCTTAACTTTGGTGTTGGACAATGTCGGGATCAATTTCGGGCATATCCTCATAAGACCATGCAAATACATCATTAAATTCTTTTAATAAAGTTATTAATTGTTCTTGTTCAACTAAGGATAAAGAAAAATCAATTTGAACATTTTGTGGGTTATCTTCATTACCCAAATGTATTAACAAAGTTTCTTCGATTATAGGCTGGGTTCGCATTTCTTCTTCTCTTTTTATTAAAAGTTTTATTTCTTTAGGGATATCCCCGTCGAACTCAAAATCGTCGAAAAACGTATGAAATAAATCAAACAAAGCAGAGTAATAAAAAATTTTGTTCATTTTATTGAAAGAAGAGGGAATTACAAACTCGAAAACATAAACAGGGTGAGGTGCACAAACAGACGTGCCCTCAACCTCAAACTCTAACTCCAACTTGGACTCAGAATAGACAACCTGCATATTACAAGACTCGATGGTCCAATTCTTTGATATTACGCGTGTAATCCCGAGATGGGGGGGGGGGGGTGAATTAGATTATTTAAAAAAATTTATATCAAACAATTGAATAAAAGTATA
>JAOTRH010222408.1:0-10471 GCA_034768845.1 Heliamphora exappendiculata
AATAGAGATTATTTTGTTTTAGGAAAGTTCTAGTTTATTAGATAACAACAAATCTATATATTGGTAATAACTGTTAACATTGTTTACAAAGTATTTTGTTTATCTAAGCTGACACTTGTAAGCACTTGAATTAATTTGACTGTCAATGTCAAGTGCTCACTATGCACAATGTTGCGTAATTAGAGTGTAGTCGATAAGATAATAAGATAAAAGCACCAGAGAGAGGACCATTCAAACGAAATTAAACAATCAGAAAATTAGAATCAAGAATAAACAGTTCCTATAACTTTCTCAGAGACTAAAGCAAACTATTATACAAAATTTGCGCTACCCTAAGAGGATATTTGTAAAGAATTAAGATCAGAAAGCACACACACAATACCTCTTTCCAACTGTTTCGCTGTCTCCGCTGTTTCAAGTGAAGCTGAAGCTTCCTATCAATGTTTGCGTCATCCTCCTCTTTGACCTATCAGAGTTATCAATTATGAGAGATATACCGCACATAGATACTAGCAGTAATTTTAGTGTTAAACGATAACTAACACAAAAACTCAATTTCTTATTGCATCATGCAACCCAAATGGAACTACACTCAGCAAACTCTCATCATAAGTACTTAAAAATCAGAAGCATCCACATATAACAATGCCCTACTTAGGAAGTCACCTTGATTCCAGTTAAAAAGGAAAGATTGATCATGAATATCCATCACACGCCTTGTGCCCCATCCCAGACATTTCCTTTTCAGACAACAAGCAAGAGGTGAGAAAGAGGAACCACATCTTTTCACCTTTTGCCTTGAGTTAACACTTTTGTGCTAAGGTTTAGGGCCCCCAGGGGGGATAATGATAAAACATAGTACCACCACTTTCCTTCCATCCTCCTCGTAGGAATATGGATTCCTTTTCCTAGGGTAACCTTTCACTCCCTCCTCCATTCCCTTCCTCAAATTTCAATCTCTCCTACCAAGTGGAACTAGAGCATTAAAGCCTTAATGTGTATCATTCTTAGGCACCGTTTGGCAACGTTTACAATTTTCTATTTTTCGTTTATAATAAATATAAACATGTCTTTATTTATTTTAAAAAAATAAAAACAAAAATATGTTTGACACCTAGATGTTTGAAAAATGGTGATCAGAGGTTATGGACAAATGTAATGGTCGAAAGTAGTGACTGGAGATCATGGTCAGAGGTCATGACCAAAGGTGTTAACCAGTGATGATAGCAAGATGTAGCAATAGTGGTCGAAAAAATGGTCAGAAGTGATGGTCGGTGGTGGTGGTTAGAGGCGATGGCTATATGTGGTGATCGGAAGTGGTGGTCAGAGGTGATGAACAAAGGTGGTGGCCAAAGGAGGTGGCTGAATATGATAGTTGAAGCCAATAGTCAAAAGTAGTGGCCAAATGGGGTGGCCAAAAGTGGCAATCGGAGTTAACGGAGAAAGAAAAATAGAATAAAAATTTATTTACAAAATAAGTGAAAACACATTTTTTCTGTTTATAAGAATTTAGTAAATTTTCAATACTATTTATATTTTCTTGAAGACTCTTTTGAGTTTTAGAAGGTTTAAATGAAATAAGTGGCTGTAGACGTTTGTTTTCATATATGGTGTTTTTAATAAACAGTCGCTACCCCCTAGTATGTGCCGCTTTCCAAATCAAAAGATAGGAGAGCACCCCTTCTCCCAAAGTTACGGGGTTATTTTGCCAAGTTCCTTCGACATGGTTCTCTCAAGCGCCCTAGTATACTCTACTTGTTTACCTGTGTTTATAAGAATTTAGTAAATTTTCAAAACTATTTATATTTTCTTTAAAAAAAAAATAATTATCAAACATATTTTTGTTTACAGTTTATTAAAAACTTAAACACAAAAACCAAAAACCCTAAACAAAAACGTTACCAAATAGGGCCTTAATAAACAATTCATGAATAGCATTACGGTTCGTATAAACTGCTAATAACAAGTTCACATAATGATCTTTAAGGCATTGATTCAAGGTATGGATCAAAAAAAATTTATGTGAGATGGGTAATCTCCAATTAATGATCTCTCACCAACAAACATTTCCAAACAGCCTAAGCATTGGCAATTTGTCATGTGAACAGAAGAAGGTACTACTACCCAATCTGACCCCACAAAAATGAATTGCTATCCCCCAAAAGGATGAGGCACAATGCCATGCAATAATAGATGATTTATGCATTCCTCATCCCCTCTTATGAATGACACACCTCCGATGGCGTAGATGACAATTTGGGCTTCTTTTTTAACCATATCATTGGAATCAAGTTTATTATGGCCCATGGTCCGAAAACACTTTAACCTTAAGAGGAACACATGCACTCCAAATCAATTTATGGGGGCAAAGATTGGTGAAATTTGGATCATCAATGGAATTCATCAAGAAACCTACTTACAAGAAGAGAAACAAGATGAATAAAGAATCCATGTTCTTTATAACAATATAAGCACCGGATAAAGAAACACTCTCGACGATAGATAATAATAAAGCAAATCCATTTGCCTATAATAATTAGATTTTATTAAAAATAATAATAATAATAATAAAAAAGAGAATTCCAAGAGATTGGAGTAGATATGGATGAAACCATTGAGACAATAGAAGCATTATAGGCTCTTGATAAATAATACAAGCACGGAAACAATTGACCTAGTGGACTCTCTCTATCCTCCAACCATCCACCCAAAATGTATGCCCTGCCAGCCTAAAGTAATTTAAAGTCCAAACAAAGTCAATCATCCATTATTCCTCGTCTTCATGAGATTTGAATATACTACATAAATTCCTCATACAGATCACAAAGAATGAAATATAAGCAGTTTAAAGGGCCATTGAAAGACCAAAACCAATGATGTATTATAGGAAACTGAACAAAGACTTCTCCGTTTTAGTTGACTAACTTAACAACCAGAGAGGAAATATATTGCAAGAATAATAGTCAAACCTTCCTAAAATTTTTCTTTTGTGTCACTGAAAGATTTGGTTCTCTTTCATTAGCTATCGCATCTGCAACAAATGGATGCCTATAATCACCATCAATGTCATCAATCTCCTCCACCTGACCATGAAAGAAAAAACACGATGGAGAATACGCGACCAATACTAAAAGACCCCAAAGATAAAAACAAATATATATACTACGAACTTGAATCAGAAATAGAGCAAAACCACTTACGAGGCACTTTTCTTACAAATAATATGGTAAAAAGTCCGACATAATAAAATTAGGGTGATGAGAGAAATAGAACTACTCTAAAGTTTAAATCCAATAATTGAAGGAATGACAAAACAAATTAAGTAATCATTAAGTCAAGTTCTTATCAATGCATAAAGAAAAATCCTTAATCCAAATTATCAAACTATCACTCTCCAGACTTAGAGATTCTCCCTTCACTCACGTGTGAATTATTACTGAATCAGCCCTTTCACCAGATGCTCTTTGTAGAAGAACTTCCACCTGTAGCGGCCCCCTGCTTTCTGCTTCCATTTAACACTTCTACTCCATTCTCACAAACAGACAGGGACCATAGGGTAGGGTCAATGTTAACCAGTCACCCAAAAATAAAATGCACAGAGGCCTCAAGCGGGCACACACCTACCCACGCGCACACACATGCACGCACGCATGCACACAAGCACGCACACACACACACAACACACACACAGAGAAGAGAGCAAATGTAAATCAAAAATGCATATTAAGCAGCCAATAGATATTAGCAAGCAGAATGTTAGGTAAACCCAAACAATCAATGGGCACGCATATTAACAAGCACATGCAAGTTCTGACATATTCAAAACCTGCATAAACGCAGATGCATATAAAGAACTCGACAGACCTGAATAAGAGAAGGCTACACAAAGAACAATGAAAAAAATAAATAAGAATGACATGCAAGGATCAAAATTTCGTTTCGGTGTGTTGTTTCGATTAATATGGAAATGGAAACATTTTGAAAAGTTTCAAGAATATTTCGAAAACATTTCAAGTACTTTTCAAACGTGACAAAATTAGAACTGTTTACAAATTAGAAATATAAGTTAAAATATATGTATTAAGAACTAATAATTGATCATTTGAATATATAAATATTTTTGTAATTATATACATAAGAGAGTAAGTCTAAAAGTATAAAAATAAATATTTGTATGAATTAATATTTTTATGTATAATGAAATACTTAGTTTTATTCAATACAAGTGAAAATTATTTTTAAAGTGTAAGAACCCAACAAAATAAGGTGTAAAATTTTACTTAGTTAGTAGTAATACTAATAATATTATTTTTAATAAACTAAAATACAACCATCTATAATTTTTTTTTTTAAATGCAAAAATATTTATGAAAAAATTTAAATTCCTTTCAATAAAACTTGTTTATGTATATTGCATAATGTTTTTGTGTGTTTCAAAAGAAACACGAATTTTCTACTTATGTATCGTTTCAGTTGCTTAGAAAACAAAAATGTTTCAGCCGTTTCAACATAAACGAATGAAAATTTTGTTCCTTGATGACACGTGGTCTGATGAGGAAACCGAATCATTCAGTCCACAAGAAGAGCAAGAAAAAAAAAAAGAAAAACAAAATTACGGAAGCATTCAAGTTCGGAAATTGCTTGGTGGCCTAGCACACATGGGACCATGCACACATGGGACCATTTGGATAGGAGTGTGAGGCTACCCTTAGTGTGATAGCATCTCCAGTGGTACAGTTTCAAGTCATGGAAACGGCCTCTCCAAAAATGAGTCTAAGGTTGCATGCGTATTATCGTCCTCAAATACAGCTATAGCAAAAGTCTCATGCACTGGGTTGTGATTTTTAGTTTTATTAAAATCTCATTTTATAGTTTTAAAGGTTAGGTATTAATCTAGTTATTTTCTTAAATGTTTTCTAGAATGTTTAAGTGAAGACATTTTAGTAATTTGCATGAGACATGGGCTATAAGAGTCGGAGTCATATGAATTGAGACATATTCTTGATTATTATTTGTGTTTTATTTGGTCAAATATAAGATTTTGAAGTCAAAAGTCTAGTTCCCTATTTAAAATATTCATCCTAATTGGTGTAGGAAGTCTTTTAAGGCTAAAAGATTATATAAAGCAGTACAAAGTTTCCAAGTCATTAGAGAATAGTTTTTGAGAGACTTAGCTCAAGCACATATGCTTCATTTCAAATGCTGTGATACCATCAAAGAGGTGATATCACCTAGACTTTCTTCTCATTTCTTCTTAATGTTCATTACTATCAACTACAATCAGGTTAAATATTGATCGTTATCGGCCAACACGTAACAGATTTTTGGGCCTCCGATGCTAATATTTACTAATGTATCGGCCGATGCTATCTAATATTGGCCGATATATGACCATTTGACTGTATCACCGATACCAATACCGCAATTTAGAACTCTATCTTCAATACTCCAAAAACAACTGTCTCAAGCCTTTCCTAACCCTAGAATCCTATTTCACAACCCAAGTCCATTGTCCATCAATTTTTCTTTTTTGTTCAATAGTATAAAGAAGTATTATTAAAATAAACGAAAAATTACCGCAAAAAAATGAAAATGGGACAAGTACCGGAAGAGGAAATAAAATAAAAACAATGTGAAACTACATAACGCGCACAGCTTTTTCCAATCCCTACTAATTAATAATAGAGAAATCCCCTTGAACAGAGGTGTGGCTGAAGCCCAAAAAAGAATCCACTCAACTAACTTTATCCCATAAACCTTCAATGTCTTTTGCTTTATTCTCAAACACTCTTGAATTATTGTCCAACCAAATCACTCACAAAACCGCACAAACTACGATCTCCAAAGAAATTGGGCTTCGGAATTATGGCAGAAACCACAAAAATCGAAGTCGAAGAGCCTGCACAAGGTCAAAAACTATACGGCAATGCAAGAATAAGAGAGCAACACTTTCCTCTTCCCTCTACATATGACACACCAATATGGACGTAAGAAACAATTCGGTTTCCTTAACCATATCATTGGTGCTAAGTATCTTGCAAGTCATAGTACAAGCTAAAACCTTAAACTTGAGAAACACAACTGCTTTCCATCATAATTACTGAGCCCTAGTGCCTAAAGAACACACAACCACCTCTATCACTGTTCACGGGTACCGTTCACAGCACCAGAACAGTCCCTAGACAGCCTCTAAAAAGTCATCTCTTCGGTCAAATATATGCTACCCCATGCCAACCAGGTAAACCCTATAATTTTAACACCTCCACAACGCTAACCATAACAAGTCCTAAGTAAACCCCTTTGTTTTTATCCTCCATAATTTTGGCTCATTATTTTGAGGAGAGTGTTCTCTGCGCTAGTCGTAGGAAGTGTCCAAAGTCTATACGAACAAATGTAATGCTTCTAATTCAATTGAGAATAGTATTTGAGATAATTATTTCTAACAAAAATGCTTTTTTGAGATTGTGTAACGCAATCAAGACTTAGGTGTGATGCCTAGGGATTTTAGGAATGATTCCTAAAAAACATTCTTCTTAATTACAGCATCTTAGCATTCAACATCACAAAACCATACTTACACCATCCCTTCCATTTGGGGAAAAAAAATCATGAACCCCAGATTATATTTGTCTTAGAGATTTTGGTTGTAAATGTTACCCCTCACTGAAATCTCTTACTGTTCATAAGCTTCAACATAAATCCAGCCCTTGTTTTTCTAGGGTATCATACTTCAATTAAAGGGTATTGGTGTCTTGATCAAATCTCTGGTGAAGTCTTCTTCTACAGACATGCAGTGTTTGATGAAATCTCATTTCCTTTTTCTTCCTCTTTAACACCAGGTGCTTCTATTCCTTCTTTGTCCGCCTTGCAATCTCAATTTTTCTGGTCTCAATCTCCAGGTGTTCCACTACAGCTTGTTCTTCTTCCTCATTTCCTTCTTCTCTTCTTAATAGAAATCCTCATCCTACTTCTCAATCTCCTTCCCTTTCTACTCCTACTTTCTCTGTTCTAATTCTGTTTCTCCTCCTTTTTTTGTTGATCAGCAACAGCAATTTGTATTCATTAAAATGAATAGCACAATAAGAGAGGGGACAAGATATCCACCAAGAAAAAAAAAGAAAATACAAAAAGGGCCAATTGCAACAAATCACACACTGTCCTCCAATCCCTAAAAATCAAAAAACAAAAGAATACCCTTGAAAGGTGGAGAAACCAATGCCCAAAAGGATGATAAATAGCACACTCTCCCATATACAAATGACGCCCGAACTCTTATCCTCAAAGATCATAGTATTGCACTCTAAGCCAAATAGCCCAAAAAATTTTGAGAATGACACAATTCCACAAAAATTTCGCCTTCTTGTTGGGTGAGTCTGGCAAGTTGTCTGTTTCTCCTTTTTCTCCTACTCCTGTAGCCGTCTCTTCTTCACCATTTCAGGCTGTCCTGTATTCTGAAATCATAGCACCAGTTTCTACTTCTAATCTACCCATATGGTTACTCCAGCTAAGGCAGGTGTTTACAAACCTAAACTTCCTCTCTGTCTCTCTACATCTACCACAGATTCCATTTCTATTGAGTTTGAACCTACTACAGTTAAAGAAGCCTTACAATCTAAGCATCGGACTGTTGCTATGCTTGGAAAGTATCAGTTTTACAAAAGCAATGATCTTGGACTGTAATTCCACTTGGCTCTTCATAAACATGCTCTTGGTTGCAAGTGGATTTTCAAAGTTAGATAAATTCAAATGGTTCAATCTCAAGGTATAAGGCAAGACTTGTTGCCATGGGTAATTGTTAAATATATTTAGTATTAATTTATTAAGTATTAATAATATCCTGTGGGGATGCCCACAGTATCTGTTGTATGCTTTCGATGCTTAATAAATACATGTGTACGTCTCACAATGAGAATACACATTTTTTCATATTCTTTCTTCCTTTCTCCTATTCTAACATGGTATCAGAGCCACGAAACCCTAGCCACCACGAAACCCTAACCCTAACCCTACCGACCAGTGACAAAACCCTAACCCTAGCCGCCACCCACCAGAACCCATCACCGTCAAACCACCTCGTCTACCCCCATCGGCAACCTCGAAGGCCTCGCCGACCACCGTCGGCTATCCAAGAGCCTGCGCCGACCACCGTCGATCCTCGCCGGCGACTCCAAAGTCTACGCCGACCTTCGTCAGGGCTCTAGCAAGCTTTGTCGCCCCTCGTCGGTCATTCCAGAGGCTTCGCCGATCCTTGTTACCCCCTCCAGGGGTGCCATCGTCCACAGTCGGCGCAACCAGGGAGATCGCCGACACTCGTCAGTCCCTCCAGGGGTGACGTCAACCACCATCCACCATCCACCATCCTAGGAGCTTCGGCGACCACGGGCGACCCATTCTAGTCCCTTGCTGACCTCTGTAGGCTCCTTTCGAGTCTTGCCGCTCACTCCTAGCCTTCCGACAAACCTCGAACCAGTGCGGCCAGGTTCTCTTTCTCTCACAGTGATATCTGTTGGTACCCTGATGCTGTGAGGGTCTAATGTGGTGCTTTCTCGTACCTCCGTGTGGAATGAGACGTGTATTTTGTGGTATTTTTGGTTCCCTTGTTGGTGAACAAGGATGTCAGAGGATTCTGTGACCCGCGAATCTCAAGTTGAAGCTGGACGACAGCGTACCACAGAGGTATTCTCATCATCCACACGGTTGGTTAATCGGAAACTTGATGGTGCCAATGGCTATACTTTATGGAAGAAAAGTGTTATTAAGTCGCTTCAAGGTATGAAGCTCGATTTCCACCTGTTTGACGATCCTCCAGCATAGACTTCAGCGACCTTCCGGACTTGGACCCGGGATAATGCCTGGATATTCAGTCAGTTGCCCAACTTGATGGATCCTTTCGTTCAGTCTTTAATAGCCAATACTGATACTATGCGAGAAATCTGGTCCTAGTTGGAATCAATCTATTCCTCCACTAATGATCTCTCCCGCTTATATGATGTCATGAAGGGCTTCTTTCAGTCCCAGCAGTCCGGGAAGCCTCTTCAGGATCACTTTATGTAATTTAAGATTTTAGCTGACGAGTTTAATCATCTTCTTCCGCTCACGAATCAGTTGTCTCAGTTTCAGCAACAGGGACAGCAGCTTTTGGTGGTGTGCTTCTTGGCCAGTTTGGACTCCGAGTTTGACTCAACGTGTTCTCAAATCCTTGCTAGAGCCGATATTCCCACTCTCTTCGAGACATTCCGACGTGTGAGTCAGGCATCCCGTCGGGATGAGTCTCGTGGTATTAGTACATCTCCTGTTGAGATCTCTGATCAGTCCGCTTTGGTGGGTGTCTATGGTAGCCGCAGCGGTCGAGACCGCGGTCGTGGGAGTGGCAGCAAGTCTGGTCGAGGAGGAGGTCGTGATGGTGGTCGTGAGATCCGTACGTGCCACTATTGCAGGATTCGGGGACATATTCGCAATGGATGTTACAAGCTTCATGGGAAGCCCCCACTAGTGGCTAATGCCACATCTAATTTCAACCAACAGGACTATATCCAGCCCAGTCCGCAGGGGGCACCCACCTCGACCAAACGAGTTGTTGAGATGACTGCTGCAGAATATGATCAATATATGTATGGTCAGATTGGACAGAGTACGAGCTCTTCCGAGGTACCAGCGGCCACCTTTGCAGGTAATTCTACTGCATGTGTGGCTACCCCACACCTGGGTTATTGATTCTGGCGCTTCTGCTCACATGGCTGGATCATCAGGTATTCTATCATATTATAAGCTCACTCCTGGTCATGCTGGTGTTTTGATAACTAATGGATCCTCTTTAACCGTTGAGGGTTGCGGTGTTGCGATACCAACTCCTGCCCTCTCTTTATACAATGTCTTGCATACTCCTGCTAATCCCTTTAATCTATTATCCATTAGCCAAATTACTGCTGATTTGAGCTGCTCCGTGATATTTTTTCCTGACTCATGTATTTTTTAAGATCTTACGACGAAGAAGACTATCGGTAAAGGACGGGTCTCTGGGGGGTTGTACCTGCTGGATGCTGCTCCTGCTCAGGCATATTCTGCCTTGTCGTCTTCTGCACTTGATATTCATTGTCATCTTGGGCACCCTGATTTGTCGAGTCTTAAAACTATGTACCCTAGTTTGAAGTCTATGTCTACCATTGAATGCGAGTCATGTCATTTTGCCAAGCACCTGCGTGTTCCCTTTCAGTCTCGAGTCAATAAAAAAGCTTCTGCTCCCTTTCAATTAGTCCATTCTGATGTCTGGGGACCTAGTTTGGTCACCTCTTTATTTGGTTTCCGCTATTTTGTGAATTTCGTAAATGATTATTCTCGTGCCACATTTCTATATTTAATAAAAAATAAATATGAGATTTTATCTGTATTTACTCAATTTTGTATGACTGTGCAAACCCAATTTGGTACCTGTGTTAGGGTCTTGCGTAGTGATAATGGGGGGAGTATCTAT
>JAOTRH010222419.1:0-10471 GCA_034768845.1 Heliamphora exappendiculata
CAACCACCCCAATGCCCCCCCCCCCCCCCCTCTTGGGTTGCCTGTTTACTAACAAAATAGTACGTAAGCAGGTACAGAGAAAACAAACAGGTTACTGATGATGACCTCTTTAGTGTTCTGGGGATCTCCTGGCCTGAGCACAAACATTATTCCCTCTCTTGGTCGTTGTTATCGTTTCTTCGGGCTTCGTACGGTTGCTTCCTCATGTCTCCCGTTTCGTGGCTTGTGTTCCCCCAGCCACTGTTGTTTGCCGAGAGTTTTGGGCAGCCCCTTCTGATGTGTCCTTTGGCATCACACTGGAAGCATCTGTTGGTCGTCCTCCAGCAAACTCTTAAGTGCATCTTTCCGCATGTCGAGCAAGGAGACCGTTGATTTCCTCCACTAGTAGTTCCTGCACTGGCCTTCTTTGAACTCCCGCCTTCTAATCCTATAGCTTGGCGATTTCGGTTCTCAAAGAACTCCCACTTTATAACTCCCTCATGTCTGTTCTTATTCTACGAATAAAGAAATTTAGGTGAATGCCGAGTATATCATCCTAATCTCACGTTTAACGATGGTAAAAACGCATAGATCAATTGGGAACGAAAACATGAAAGAGTTTATGGCGTAGGTAAATGCACAGATGAACGAGATGCGTCAGATGAATGCACAAATGAACGAGATGTGTCAGATGAACACACAAATGAACAAGATGCGTCAGATGATGCAGGACCTAGCCCAAGCTAGGCAACAACTAGATTCGATTCCTCCTAGACTTGATAACAACCCGCCTCCACCCAGAGCTCAGGACCGAGACCCAGGGATGCACCAAAACAATGTGGACGGTCCCAACATGAGGGAGTTTTTGAAGATGAGGCCACCATCCTATCGAGGAGGGCTGGACCCAATCAAAGTGAATGAATGGATTGCATCCATGGAAAAGATCTTCGGAGTTGTGTCATGTATGGAAGCCCAGAAGGTGACGTTAGCCACTTATCAACTGGAAGGTGAAACCCAGAGATGGTGGAATTTGAAGAAACAAAGCAAACCGCACATGGAATGGGAGCAGTTCTTAGGTCACTTTCGAAAGAAGTATTTTTTCTAGTTTCTGCGCAATGCCAAGTGCACTGAGTTTCAGCAACTCAAGCAGAGAGGGGGAATGACAGTTTCTAAATATGAGGCGGAGTTCACGAATCTTGTGGAGTATGCCACGCATATGATTCGCACTAAACATATGAAGGCCCGCAAATTTGAGGATGGGTTACGACCAGAAATCAAAAAGCTGATCTGCCCATTGAGGTTGCCTAGCTACGCTGACATGGTGGAGGCCTTTGATTATAGATTTTGTGTATATTTCAATGTTTTGGAGTTGGTTATATGAAGTTTAATGAGTTTAAAATACTTTGTTTTCGTAAAGGTTGATTTTGTCAGAAAGATAAGACTTCAAAAGTTTCAAAAGAGAAAAGGGAAGATAAGACTGATTGATTGATTGGTCCTCAGACCGATCGAGCAGTCTTAGGGGTCCCTCGGTTTCTCTGTTGTAAAAATGAGATACTGAGCAGCATATGACCGATCAATCGGTTCTATGACCGATCAATCGGTCCTTAGACCGATCGAGCGGTTTTCCAGCTATGGGTATTTTTTATCCTTTCTTGTTTTCTTCTTATTTTAAATCTAGTGTATCTCTCTCATTCCTAAACCCTTTTTGGGATGTTTTTGTGTGTAAATTGAAGCCCGAAAGCCCACACTTAAAGTATTTATTCCCCATTTTGAAATCGCTTTTGGTTGAAAAGGAGTCTTAGCTATAAAAGATATTGACACTCGAGTTATTGGTGGGTTTCTTAGTTATTCTAGTTTGGGAGCGTGACAGATTGTTATTAGAGGTCTAGATTCGAATACTTGTAGGTCGTGGAAAGTGGTTACACCACCATAGGATAATTGAAGCTATGTTTGATAAGTGTGTATTAACACATATGTGTTAACATGTTGTAGCTATGGGAATGTCATAGGATGTCATGCTTGTATGTTATGTGTTATATTTGGGCATGGAGGTTGAATCTAAAAATAGCGTGTCTTGCCCTTGAGCATCCAGTTAACTAATTTAGAGTTCGAATGAGAAAGGTGTTTGGCCGACGTAATTTCTTATGAGAAATCTAAATGAGTTACCTGGATTGATGTTTCATTCTGTTAGGGCTCCTCGTTATGCGAGATGTAACAGTATGATTCATAGGTTGTTAAGAGATAGTATGACTAAGTGTGACTTGTATATCAAAAGAGTGATGCCATATGCAACCCTCGTGTTAATCCCTCATTTAATTCTTTATTTATAGAGTGATGCTTCCGAGAAGAGGTCGTAGTCGTGGCCACTGTAGAGGCTGCGTGTTTTTTGAGGTTCCAAAAGTTAGGGAAGCAGATGCCCCTCACGAACAAGTTGGGGGTATTGAATTCATGCAAGAAATGATGAATACCATGCGCATTTTGGTCGAGACGGCAAAAGGAGGAGCTAGAGCTCCTAAGCTTACGGCTACTCCTTCAATGAGGGAATTCCAACAATTGGACCTTCCGACTTTTATGGAAGATCTGGATCCCAAGGTTTCCACCGAGTGGCGAGAGGTCATTACATGTATTCTCGACACTCTTCAGATCATGAAGGATGATTTGAGGGTAAATTTCACTGCTTTTCAATAACGGGGAGATGCGCATGAGTTGTGAAAATTTGTGAAGTCGACAATTAAAGGTACATGGGCTGCATTTGCCAAATTATTTTTAGAGAAGTATTTTTCGGAGTCATCTAGGGATGTCTACCTAGAGGAGTTTCTTTTCCTCACTCAAAGGAGTATGACTGTGGTGTAGTATTAGGTAAAATTTACTAGACTGTCTCGGTTTTCCCAACAAGTGGTAGCAACAGATGAGTTTCGCGCAAAAAGGTTCGAACGGGGCTTAAGGCCCGCCATTAGAGACTGAGTAGCCGCCCTGAGAATGTGTATCTTCTCAGAACTTGTAGAGTTAGCAATAACAATGGAGAACACATTGGTGGAAACTCGTAAGGCGAGGGAGGTTAGGGTGCCTAGGGTGTGCAGTCGACCCGTGTCGACCCGTACCAATCCACGCGGTTTGTGTGGGTTAGTGGGACGAATTGGGTGGGTTGGAAGGAAAAATAAGGCGGGCGGGTTGGTTACGATTTATAATTCTTTAACCCGTCGTTCAACCCAACCAAACCCGCCTAGGTTGCATATAAGCTTTAGTATTCCTCACATAGAGTCTTAACTCATTATATATATAAGCTATAAACCTAACATAATGATTTACTTTCGTAATTTTTTTTGATATTCTTGTATGTTTTGTATGTTGATCCCTCATTACTACTAATTTTACTTTTGTGATTGATGGTGAATGTGTTATTGTGTTTTGTTTGGAAAATACTAATTGTTGAAATTGAATGTGTTTTGTTGATTGCTACCTAGTACATAATTTACTTTTGTGATTGCTGCTGAATGCATTTTTTTTCTTTTTGAAATGCTAATTGTTAAATGGTTTGGCCTAATTGTTGAATGTGTTTTTCTAGAAAGAAATTGCTTCCTAACTTTATTGAAAAATTAGTTATGCACTTTTTTATTTATATAATAACTCTACCCACCAAACTGCAAAAATTGTCGACTTGAAACCGCCTAAAAAGTTACCCAACACATCGGTTTTAAAGATGAACGGGTTGGCGGTAGGTTGAAAATTTCTCCACCAGCCAAGGATGGGTTGGGTGAAAATATTGTTTCAATCCAACCAAATCCAACCCATGCACACCCCTAAGGGCACCAACTAGGAGAACAAGTCCACAGTCAGAGAGACATCAGTCCAAAAGGTAGAGGTAGTTTACTTCTAGTTCTCTACCCATAGGATCCTATTAGTAGCAACAGCATTCTGCGTCGGCACCCTCTGTTGCTTCCTTAGGATGATCGGGGAGCAAAGAGATGATTTGTTTCATATGTCGACAGTTAGGCCATCGCGCCATTGATTACCCACAGAACGGCCAGTCACAAAGCCGTACACTCAGCTCCCAGAGAAAGGACCACTTACATGCTTTTAGTGTGGTCAGGCTGGGCATGTACACTGATTTTGCCCTCAATGAGGGACCACACAGAGTACAGCGGGACCCTAACAAATCAAGTCAGTTCGGGGGGGACAGGGTTATAGTCAGTCGCAGTAGTAATCGGGGGCATAGACGTCTAGAGCCGTATGAGGGACCACTTCAGCCTAGTCTGTGAGGCAGCCAAGAGCACAGGGTCATATTGGACAGGCTCAGGGAACATAGAGGCAAGTTTTTACTATAATCGAGCCGAGTACTTCGAAGATGCTAGCCATACCAGATACCACCGCCTGTATCTCCGTCATTATAGGTACCTTCCTTGTATATAACTCGTGGGTCAGTATTCTTATCAAAGAGGAGCATCACATTCATTCATCTCATTTGCATTCGTATCTGCATTAGGGTTGGAGATAGATGCATTGAGTAGTGTTTCGTGCGTAGAGATGCCGGTAGGAGGAAGTACTTTATTGAAATGGATTTATAGGTCCTATAAAATTGAGATTGCTAGTCGTCGCCTAGCGTTTGATCTTGTTATCTTAGACATGTCTACCTTTGATGTCATCCTAGGAATTGACTGATTGATTATCTTTCGCGCCTACATAGATTGTGACTAATTGAGGGTATCTATTTGTACACTAGAGGGCAATTGTTTCTATTTCGTAGGTAACTAGGACGATGGTCTGATGCCCAAATCATATTCCTTGCGAAATCGTGAAAATCTTACCTTCCTCCTTTCTAATCTGTTGATGAGAGAAGTTGATTTCATCTAAGGAGAATTTCCTCCTATTGTTTGTGACTTTCTTGATATTTTCCCTGATGAGTTGTTTTAGTTACCACCACAGCAAGAGGTAGAGTTTTCCATTGATCTCATACCGGGAACCACGCCAATTTCTATGTCGCCTTATCATTTTGCGTCGGCCAAATTACAAGAACTGAAAGTGCAACTTCAGAAGCTATTAGATAAATGCTTTATTCGTCTAAGTACGTCATCTTAGGGAGCTCCAGCATTACTTTCTAAGAAGAAAGATGGATCCTTCGGCCTATGCATCGATTATCAAAAGTTGAAGCAAGTGACCTCGAAGAATAAATATCATCTGCTAAGAATTGATGATTTGTTTGATCACTTGAAGGGATCGTGTTACTTATCTAATATCAACTTGAGGTCGAGTTATCACCAATTGCGAGTGAAAGAGGAAGACATTGTGAAGACGACATTTTAATCTCATTATGGACACTATAGATTTCTTGTTATGTCATTTTGGTTGACTAATGCACCGACGACGTTCATGGACTTGATGAACTACATTTTCCACCTTTATCTCAATATGTTCATGGTCATATTTGTAGATGACATCCTTATCTATTTGCCTTTGAGGGAGGAAAATGAAGAGCACTTAAGGATTACGTTGCAGCTTCTACGTGAGTACTGTTTATATGCCAAATTCGAGAAATATGAGTTTTGGTTATCGAAAGTGCAATTCCTTGGGCATGTAGTTTCGGGAGATGGTGTAGCGGTGGATTCTTCTAAAATCGAAGCGGTGATGAGTTCGGAGTGACCAAAGAATGTGTTTGAGATCCAAAGTTTCTTGGGTTTGGCGGGTTATTACTAGAGGTTCATTAAAGATTTTTCTATTCTTGTTACGCCTATGACTTGTCTTACTAGAATTAAATTTGTATAAAATGAGGCTCGTGAGTTTGCCTTTTAAGAATTGAAGAAATGATTGACGAGTGCACATATTCTTATTATACCAAATCGTGCATTGGGTTATACTATTTATTGCGATGCATCACACGACGGGTTAGGTGGTGTTCTTATGCAGTAAAATGGGGTCGTTGCTTATGGTTCGCGAAAGCTTAAGACGCACGAGAAGAATTATCCGATGCATGACTTAGAGCTAGCGGCTGTAATTTTTGCCTTGAAGACTTGGTGGCATTATCTATACGGTGAATGTTTTGAAGTGTTTAGAAACCATAAGAGTTTGAAGTATTTATTTTCACAAAAAGACTTGAATTTGCGACAACGAAGATGGTTGGAGTATCTTGGCAATTATGAATTTGATTTGCAATACCATCCAGAGAAGGCTAATGTGGTAGCCGATGCCCTTAGTAAAAAGTTCCTCAGTTTCTTCGCCCATGTATCCATACAGGATTGGAGTATGCTAGGGGAAGTTGAGAAGTTTGAGTTGTACCTTGCAGAGACCGACGAGTGCGCTACATTGTTTAGGATGGTTTTCCAACCTTATCTTCTTAATCATGTTATTGAGGCCCAAGATGTTTCGTGGTCGTGTTTTGGGTGACGGGGAGGCCAAAGGATGGACCATACAATCGAATTAGAGTCTGAGATATGCAGGGAGATTGTTTGTGCTGGAATCGTGTCATGGAGATGTACTCCGGGAGTTTCATCATTCTTGTTTAGTCGTGCATCCGGGTGGCACGAAGATGTATCATAATTTACGCTGCCAATTTTGGTGTAAAGGTATGAAAAGGGACATGGCATTTTTTGTTTCGTAATGCCTTACCTATCAGTAAGTGAAGGCCGGGTATTAGAGACCAACGGGATTGTTATAGCCTTTGCTTGTATCAAAATGGAAATGGGAGAATGTTACCATGGAATTTGTTTCGGAACTTCGAGGTCACCAAGGGGGTGATGCCGTGTGGGTGATAGTTGACCGATTGACCAAGTACGCACATTTTCTCCCAATTCGTATGACCATGTCGGTAAATAAGCTTAGTAGACTATTTTTTACTGAGATCATTCGACTCAACGGGTTGCCAGTGTCCATTGTATCCATTTGAGTTCCTCGGTTCACATCACATTTTTGGTAGTCTTCAATAAGCTTTGTGGACAAATTTACTTTTTAGCACCGCCTTTCATCTACAGATGGACGGTCAATCCAAGCGCATTATATAGATTTTGAAAGATATGTTGTGAGCGTGTGTGCTAGATTTTTGCGGATCTTGAGAGGATCATTTACCTTTGACAGAGTTTGCGTATAACAATAGTTACCAGTCGAGCATTGAGATGTTGGCTTTTGAGGCCTTATAGGTCACCAATGTGTTGAACCGATGTGAGAGAGACAGCAATGTTGGGACTAGATGTTGTTAAACCCCACCATTAATGTTGATCCATTCTGGTGCTTCAGTATATATATTTTGCATGGAAGAGGTTTAGGATACCTTAGTTAAGCCTCAGGGTTGCCTCAGTAGATTAAAGAGTGAGAAAATTAAAGTAATAAAAAAAAGTTTGACAGAACAGAGCATGAAGAATTTAACCGCAACAGCACTACGCCAGCGGCGACCACTCGCAACCTACCCTCGCCCCGCTGGCAAGCTCTCACGTTACCGTCGATGACGTCGCTGTTGTCGTGTCTCAAGCCGTCGACCTCCCTCCAGACCACCACAGGCATCGAAACTCTCTCTCTCTCTCTCTCGTTCCTCTCCCTCTCCCTATGGCCACCACCACCACCATCTTCAGAGGCCACTGGCAACCACCACGGTGCCTTTAGCACAGCCCAGAACCCCCAGACAAACCCATGCACAACTGCACTCACTTTTGTCGCCACCCACCACCAGTTTGTTGTCACACACCGCCACCACTATTCATGACCACCACCCACTACCACCAGTAATTATTACCTTTTTTGACGCCCTAACACCACTGATGAACAGCTTCAAACTCCAGTAAACTACTTTCGCAAACCCGAAACCAAAAAAAAATATGGTTTATAAAGTTTATTAAAAATAGATTTTTGGGTTGTTTTTAGATGACCTCAGCCGTCACCTCATACCTCAGTTTCAATCGTCGAAAATTTGGTTAGATTCACCTTACGATTGCCTATGCATAGCCGCGAACGGCCCTCAAAACCGACGTTTAGATTATCCAAGTGCGCGCCCCAAAGTTGGGACGAACAAATCGAGGGTCGCCGCATGTCACGCCGTGCGTTGCATGCACCGTGCGTGCAAATTGATTATTAGTATAAATAAATAAATATATATATACTAAAAATTTATATATTAATTATTTATAATTCAAATTTTAAAGATATAAGCTTAAAAATTTTAAATAACATAAAAATAAGTGTTTTTTTACATGATTTTAATCTTTAATAAGTTAGGATTTTAATAAAATAAAAATGATAGATATATTTTTCTAACTATTGAAGATTAATTAAATGATTAGTTAAAAGGTTTAAAATAAAATATTTTATAAAACAAGATTTAAGTTTAGTCACAACCAAATTATAAATGTTCTTATTATTAACTTTTTTACATACTATGAATTAATTAGTTTTTATAAGAACAAAGTTAATTTTGGAGTTTAAATATTTCAAATGTAAACCAAAGTTAGGAATTTTAGTGATTTAATTAAGTCAAGTATTGCTCCTTATAAAATATACTATTATTAAAATTAGAATAAAGCTTAATTCAGAATTTACATTGCGAATCTTAGATAGTCTTGAAAATTGATTTTAAATCATAAAAGCTTAAATTATAAACGTAAATGAAAGTTTGAATTTAAAAGATTAATTTAGTATATCTTTTAAATATTTAGATTTTTCTTAAATTGTTTTAAGATAATGAATATACTATGAATTAATAGAAGTTTGTAGTGGAAGTTTTAAAGAAAAAATTTATATTAAAGTTTAAACATTCAAGATTATAAATTAAATAAATTAAGTATTGTTGAAGATTTTGATTTTGGTAAAACATTTTAAATAATAAAGATGCTAATGGTTAATAGAAATTTAAAGATAAATATAGAATAGGCTTAATATCTCATAATGTAAATGAAGAGTAGAAATCTTAAGTAAGTATTTATAATTTATCTTTTAAAATGAAGATTTTAAAATATGGAAAAAAAACTTGAGAACTTAATAAAAATAAATATAGTTATAAAAGTATAGAATAATTAAATTAAAACATGGAATGCTGTCTAGTTGTTATTTTAACATGTTTATTAGATTTGAAATTTCGAGACAATTGAAATCAAATTCTGTTAGACCAGGTGAGTCTCTGGTATCTAAATTAGTTTTATTTCACGTGAATACTTAATATGTTCTATCGTTAAAGAATGAAAACGAATGATGAAAATAAAAAAGAATGATAAAAAATAGAAACGAATAAAAATGATATATGAAAAAATGATGGGTTAAACGGCGTTCTGGCCGTTGGAGGACGATAAGTATGCTAGCGAGGCGAGGCAATAGGGGTGGGGATCATGGCCATATGGCCATAAGAAATGATCATATCCACTGTATAAAATGTGAGGTTGCTCCCTACCGAATTCTGACTAACCATTTGATATATATATATATATATATCATTTTAACACTTTGTAATAATTAATAGTTTAGATATTATTGAATTCACACTAGCATTGCTAATGGATGTTGATAAAATTTTAGATGACGCATGATAAAATGAAAAACGTGGTAGTCAAGAAAAAAGGTTATAGTTCATTTCAATTGCTGTATTGCATTTTAATTCATGTATCTAATTATAATGTTTGAATGTTGATCGCACTGTTAGAAGTTTTGAGGGTTTTGAAATGATTTCTGTTAATGAATAAGTTATTTTTGTTTCAAAACTGGAATAACTTGAATGAGTTTGCTAAAAAGAAACAAAATTCAGTCAACAAAATTAAAAATGAGAAAGTGAAAAATAAATAAAGAAATAGGCCTTTGATGAGTTTTAACTCATTGGCCGGTCATAGACGTCATAAATGAAAATAAGTCGTGACATCTTGTACGCGAGACTACCAAAAAGATTGCCACTATTTGACAATGCCTCATGACGGCTCAAAGTCATCAAAAGTGTTATGCAGACCAAATAAGGGGATCCTTGATGTTCGAAGTGGGTGACCACGTATTTTTGAAAGTCTCATCTCGTAAGGGTTTGATGAGGTTTGGTAAAAGTTATCGTCGCGTTTTTTAGAGCCGTTTGAAATCATTGAGAGGATAGGAGAGGTGGCTTACAGACTTGGCTTTCCTCCACAACTCTCATTTGTACAACATTTTTCATTTTCTTTGTCACGAAAGTATAAGTCGGATCCTTAACATGTTCTCGATTGGGCCAAATTGCAAGTTGAAAATGATATTTCTTATAAATAACGACTAGTGAAGATTTTGGATACCAAGGAACAAGTATTGCAGGAGCAAACTATTTCTTACGTCAAAGTGTTATGGTTTTATTATAGTGTCGAGGAAGTAACGTGGGAGCGTAAGCCAGAAGTCCGTTTTAAATATTCAGATTTGTTTCTACCTTGATGTATATCTAATTTCGAGGAAGAAATTTTTTAAGTGGAGAAGAGTTGTGAGACCCGGTCCCGTTTTAATTTTTGTATTTAAATATTTATGTGATAAATTATTTGTGTAGTACTGTTCGGAGCATATATGTGTGTGTGTGTGGGGG
>JAOTRH010222430.1:0-10471 GCA_034768845.1 Heliamphora exappendiculata
GATGAATGTTGCCACTAAGTGCCTTTTATAGGCTGGCCCAAATCTTTTTCAATCATTACTTTTGATTTGATCTTATCTAGAATTTTATCCAAATTTTTTTCAATCATTACATTTGATTTAATCTTATCCAGAATCTTATCTAAATTTTTTTTCAATCATTACCTTTGATTTAATCTTATCCAGAATCTAAAATTTTTTTCAATCATTACCTTTGATTTGATCTTATCCAGAATCTTATCCAAATCTTTTTCAATTATTACATTTGATTTGATTTTATCTAGAATCTTATCCAAATTTTATTTATAATCATATCAAAATATATATGCAAAAAAATCTAGAAATATTTAAAATTCTAATCGCTATTTTATTATTTGTCAAAAATTTTATTTTTATAAATTTTCTACGAACTATCACATAATATATTATTCTAAGGATTGATACGTGTCTTTTTTTATTAATTATCATAGTACGGGTTATTACAATAAGAGGCCTTCTTTTGTTGAAATCCTTGTCTATGGACTTACTTCTGTCTCGTTTTGGCTCTGCCTGCACTGCAACAACCCCTTCTACACTCGTTTCATCATTCATCTTCATTTTCTCATGTGACTGGAGAGCACTGATTACATCTTCCACTTCTAGAGTTTCATTCTCGTACATCAATGTTGTCACAAGATGATCGTACGATGTAGAAAGTGATGCCAGAAGGAGTATCGGTTATCTTCATCATCAACTTTAACATCAAACCCTGATATTGTGTAATAAGCATATTATAGACACTGAAATGCTCCAACAGACTCGTACCTTCCTTCATTTGTAGCCCGTATAAATGTTTCTTCATGTACAATTTGTTTGCCAAACTTTTTTTTATATAGAGGCTTTCTAACTTTTTCCAAATAACCTATGTTGTCACTTTAATACGTTATAAATAACATCATCTCCGAGGTTGAGACGGATGGCAATGGCAGCCCATGTATTGAGATCCTCCTAATCATCATCAGTCATCCTTTTCGGCTTCTTCGCATTGCCGAGTAATGCCTTAGAGACTCCCTGTTGGATCAACATATCTTTCATCCGTCGTTGCTAAAGAGAAAAGTTATTTTTGTTGGTGAACTTCTCGACTTCATACTTGGTATTCGTCATCTTTACTGTAATCGGGTGATTGAACCTTTAACCAAAATTTTGATACCACTTGTTGTGTGGGGAAACACACACCTTAGGCTTCAATCTAAGCAAAATGGAAAAATAGTATGAAGAAACCATAATACACAAGAATATACGTAGTTCGGCAAGATGCCTACGTCCACGAAAAGAGAGAACAATCCACTATAATTACAAAGTGGATTACAAAACTCTCTTCCTCACTATCTATAGCATCTAATCTGAGTCTCTCTTGTATATTTCCACCCACTTGTTATACTCTAGGATTTTTGGTTGTAATCCCTTATATATATTAGGTTATAAACATAACAACTGCAACCCTAGCAGTCAGCAGAAAACAACAATTCCAAACAAATCGCCTGATTGGTTTGCCCACCGATCAATTGGTCTACCCATTGATCGATCGGTCTATCGATCTGTATTTGAATGCTCTCAAATTTTGTGCAGACTTAGCAAATTGATCTATCAGTTCTCAGACAACTTGATCGGTCTACCCTAATGACAGTTTTTTTTCACATTTTTGATAGAAATTTATGACAAACATCAACACTTTATATAATTATCACGTTTTAAACTAATTTCAATCATTTTTTAGGTGTTGGAGAAGTAGAAAAGGTCAAGTAGTAGTGAGATGGCATGATAGGTTTGTTCTTAAATATATTAGAGCTTGTGATTTCTAATTCATTTATTAGACTATTATTTATGTTGGATTGTATGTGTTATCCTAAACTCAAATGTTGTGCGCTAGCGTACACATTTTGTGCACTTGTTAATATATTTTTTGTTTGAATTAATTAAATGTGATTTTTTAAAAATATTTGAATGTGAATGAATTAGAAAATGGATATGAATTATGAATGGATATTTGGATGTATTAAATCGATAAATATATATTAATTTTTGAAAAAATTATTTTTTTGCGTCGGCACATTTATCGTCGCTGAACATGTATGTAGTCTTATTTGTGAGGGTATTTTTGCAGTAGCCAAAATTTAGTTTTGTAGTATTGCATCATCTATGATCCGTTGCTAAAAGTATTTTCGACGTTAGCTATGCAATAGCAAAATAATTAAATTTTCTGTATAATATTTACGTCAGCAAAACACCGTTGCGAAAACCCAGAATTGCAGTCCCCGATATTTGCGATGGCACTTTCTGCCGTTAAAAAGTTTTTGCGACCAAAACAGTTCTTTTACCTTCGCAAATCCGATGTAAAAAGTTTTTGCAACAGTAATTAACTATTTGTGATGGTATAAAGCCGACGCAAAAACTAGTAGTAATTAACTCATTCTTTTTAGATTTCTTGTCTTTTACTCTCTTTTTTTAACGAAAAAGCTAAAAAGAATAATGTATAGATTTCTTATTGGATTTCAAAAAATGCTCGCTCGACAAGGTTTTTATAATTTTTATTTTTCTAAAATGATGTAATTACCCTTTATTAATAGATATTAAAATTAACTAGTTATATACATGTAAGAAGGTGATTAAATGATTTTTATATCTAAAAAAAGTAAGTTTAGGAAACAAGTCCTAACAATATTAAGGGTATAGCATTACTTACACTATAAATAGAGTATAATTAATTTAATCTGATGAACACAAATCAAATACTTTTATTATACGAAGGAAATAAAAACTTGACAAGGAAATCCCTAGGTTTATAGTACCTTATAGTACCTTATACTTTTAATTTGAATACCGAACCTTATAGTACTATTTTTTTTTATTTGTAGTCTATATTATCCAATTCGGATCCATTAGTACATATTGATATTTTGAATGAAACACAAGTAAATAATTAATAAACTATTTTTGTTCTAGAATGGTACGAACAGACTTGTATCAAATGGTACAATATGATATTTACAATTAAGTACAATATAAATAAATAATGGACTATTTTTGTGCCCCTTTTTTTTATTATTCACCACCTATCTTGTGTTATTTTTCAACTACCACGTTTACTTTTTTAAAGCTTTTACATTTAATGTGTGATAAATGGCAATCATTGAAAATAGTTTGGGCAGCAACTTTCCCCTTTGGTGGGGTTGGTGTTACCACTATATTTTTACAATTTGAACTGTTATTTTATCGTAATTATAAAGTGAATTATGTAAATAAAAAAAATAAATTAATCAAATATCATCTCCTAGGATCACATTTGGCTCAAAAGTAACAATTATCATTTTATTGCCTCAAAATAATTTATGTTTGACAACCCAAAAGGTTCATGTCAAAATGACTGTGTAATTGTTTTACATTATTTTCATAATTGACAATTATGCACTCATACATTTGAATCATTTTATTTACATGTCTTTGATATATTCATCTTACGTGAGATGAGTGTGCCCGAATCTATAGTCGGTAAGACTGTATTTAGCAAAACTCTTATTATTAAAAAAATGCTAAATTTACAAATCTGGTCATAGATTCGAATACACGCCTCTCATACAAAGTGAATCCCACAAATTGTGTGGGACTCACCTTGTATGAGAAAAATATGTTTGAATATGTAACGAAACTCTTATTATTATTTTTTGTTTACTGATGCATTTTTTTTGGGTAGGTTAAGTGGGATGAGGGTATGGAATACCCCACGAGTCGAACCCGGGGTATTCCATAAAGTATAATTGTAACTTATACTTTAACCTTGGGGGATGGTAGGATACTGATGCATTTTAACTTCCCAAGAAAGTATAATTGTAAAGAACACAAAACTCCCCTCTCTAGATAAACACTATCATAATTTGACTACTTTGAATCTATCCAAGATTTCCAAACTCATGTCACAGATAAAAAAAATCAAAAACTAGTGAATGTGGACCCTAGCAAAGATTCCCAAAACAGTACACTCTACTTGTTTGATATTTTGGATCAGAGGAGGGTTGGGATTGAATAAAGGTAAAAGACAAAAACTTGTTGTAAGATACTTGATTATATCTAGAATTATTAGTATTAAGTTTTGAATTATTATTTTTATTCAATAGTCAATAATAAATTTGACAATCCTTATTTTAGTTTTTATTTCGCTGTAATCAAAAATGAAAAACATAATCCTGTTATAATTCCCTAAAAAATTGTAAGATTTATAGTATTACTTATTTTTATTATTCTATAATTCCATCAAGATCATAAAATATAGTCTCTGTGAAAATATAAATGCAGTAATACTATATTCTTATAAATTAAATATAATTTTGTTTGTATTTTAAAATAAACTATTCAAATTTACTAAGAGGGTGGTCCATATTATATACAATTGAATTAAAATATTAATTTTAAAGTATTAGTACAATTATGAATTTTAAGTTTAAAAAGTGATTTTTACACTGCACATTTGTTTAATTATACTTCTAATTTTGTCTATCTTTCACAATATGTGAAAGTGAGGTAGTAATTAATACGAGGTCTTTGGCATAATAGTATATGTATTATCTTTTTAAATGAAATATATAAAGTTCAAGTTTTATCAATTATAAAGTGTGAGACTGAATATGTATGTATTTGTCAATACATAAAAATGTATTAGTAATTATATAAAAATATATCATTATAAAAATAATGACAATCTATTTAAATAAATGTGGGGTGTCAAAATCACTCTTTAGTTTACCATTAATGTTAGAGTGACTAAACTAATTTTTTAAATTAAAATACTAAAGAATGCGACATGATTATAAGGATTGATACAATGGATTTAACACAAACTCTAATTATATTTAATATTTATAAATGTGTCACAACTTTTGTTACTTTAATTTGATAGATTGGTTTGGCCATCATGCTATTGCCTTTAATTGAGGGTCTGATTGAGAGCATAAGTTTTTTGAATTTTTAACTAAAAAAATATTCAAACTCTCATTCAATTATAGAAAATAATAAGACTCTATTGATAATTTATTACTATCAACACCAACTATATATAATTTTTATAATCAATTATAATAAAAAGTAATACTATCTAATTTGAATAAAAAATTTAAAAAAAAACAACATTTTATTGAATCAATTAAATTTTTTTTTTAAAAAAATTTAATTTAAAAATTAATTTACCAAACAATTTACTTTAAATTCACATAAACTTTTTAACTAAACAATCACACTCACTCACACTCTCTCTCTCTCTCTCTTCTCTCTCTCTCTCACAGTTGGCAATTAAACTCTTCGACCCTCTTTGGTGACATTTATGTTTATATTGTTTTCGACTATTATTTTTAAATTTTTTTTGTAAATTATAAATAAAAATAAGTTTAATAATTATTTTTATTTTTAAAAAAATACAAACAATTTTAAGAATTTACAAAATTCTTATAAACAGAAAAAATATATTTTTACTTGTGTAAATAAATATTTATTTTATCTTTCTCTTCTACCATATTAGACTATTACTTTCGGCCACTATCTCTGATCACAATATTCGTCCACCATCTTCGGGTACCACACGCACCTATCACCTCTAATCACCACATCTTAGCACCACTTTTGACCATTATTACTCTCTTATTTTATCAGTAACACTCACTTTCAGTCACCATTTCTGACTATTATCGCTATTTCTTACTATCATTATCAAATAACACTTTCAGTCATTATCTCCGACCACCACCACCTATGGTTTCCTTTCGATCACCAACTCTAGCCACCAACTCCGACTACTACTTTTAACCACCACTTCTGACCATCACTTCTGACTATTACCTCCGACTACCACTTTCGACTATCACTTCTGACCACTACTTCTAACCACCGCATCCGGCTATCACTTCTGCCCACCATCTTTAACCGCTACTTTTGACCACCATTTCTGACCACCACATCCGATCATCACTTTTAATCATCACTTTTGATTACCATTACTACCTCTTGGTATTATCACCTACTAACACTTTCGGTCACCATCTTCAACCACTACCTCCACCACTCCCTTCAATTATTACATTCTTTCTTAACCTCCACTCACCACTTTTTAAATATTTGTGTGCTAAATATGTTTTTATTTTTAATTTTGTTTTTTTTATAAAAATAAATAAATTTATATTTTTTATTTATTATAAATAAAAAATAAATAAAATTACAAACGTAACCGAACGGGGCCATAAGATCTATTTGATTGGAGCATTTGAAGCATAAAATTATATAATATATATGAAGTAGGTCCACATATTAGCTGTTTGCCAGTTTGTCATGACATTTTACTTGATATAAAATCTCAATTTGATTAAATCTAAGGATATAGAATACCCAATGAGGCAGCTTTTCGACTTTCGTTATCCTTTCCCAAAGAATGACCTTTTTATCCTTTCTATTAGAAATCTTTAATTTCGTGGAACAAGAAAAACTGAGGTGCTTGGAGGGTATAAATGAGAAATTTTTTCAGCCATCGATTTCAATATCAATAATCTTCTATTTAAAAACAAAAAAACAAAAGTAGTATATATTTATAACTAAGAATTATAGGCCTAGATTTATATTTATCAAATTTTATGTCTACCTCTATATTTATTAATATTTTATATTTGTTATTTTGCCTCTAAATAATCGACTAAACCTTAAAGGCCATGTTTGGTGATGGTGGGATAAAAAGAGAATGCGACTATTTGAATACAGTCTCATATATACCAATGCTTTGAAAATAATTGAATCACCTCCACAAACTAATTTAATCCCTCGTTAGTAAGACTATTCCAATCTCATAGAAAGTAGTTTAGTTTATCTCGAGATTAAAAATAAATTTTTGTAGATAAATTTTTTTTAATTTTATTAAAATTATATCAAATCAAATAACGTCTTATTTATTCTTAATCAAATAACATTTAATACCATAAAACACTACACTGATAATTCAATTTCTAATACTTAAAAACACTAATAATCTAAATATATTAATTATTTTAAAAAATTAGTCATTCAAAACCAAACCACCTCAAAATGCACCTAAAATATACATAGCCCTAGGAATGTGAACATACAGTAATATTACGTACACAGACTAATTACAAAAATTAAATTTTAATCATTTTTTTGTATTAAAATTTACAACACTTATTAATTTTAATATAAATAAATAGTCAGGATTAACTTTCTGCAATTTTTGTGACTGGTTGTCCATGCACCAAATATTTTACATGGATATATTTTGAACACCAATCATCGAACGTGAACAGAAGCAAAAATCATTACACAGACCAAAGAAAAATCACACAAGAATTTACGTGGTTCGGTACAACCTACCTATGTCTATGGGTGTTAAAGATAATCAACTATAACTGTAGAATGTACAATTCTGAGATTAAAAACACCTCAAAAGTCGACACCCACAACCCGAGCCCTAAAACAAATTCCGTTTTTTCTCTCAAAGTTTATTTCTGTATTCTCGATATTTTTTCATCTCTCCCTACATCGATACCTCTTTGATTTTCTCTCCACACCAATAACTAGAATTATAGAGTACTATTTATAGTTAACTCTAAAATTCTAACCCCATATAATTACAAACCCTACATGTATTAAACTATTTATAAATTTATGACTCCAGCATAGTCCAAATATATTCAATTAAAATCCTAATTATACGAGTATACAGAATACAAGACATACACTCAATAATCTCCATATTTGTTTGAATTTTACAAATCATCTTGAAATTAACCAGTGTCGATATCGATTCTGCAATTGTTGTTAATTTACCATACTCAAACCAGCATGGTCCGTACCTCTACACTTAGATACCCAACACATATTTGTTGAAACGTCTTAATTGCTGATCATCTGTCAAATCAAAAATTCGTCGTCTGACTTGACTCCATCTACAACTAAAATCCTTAACTGCATCTGTTGATGAGTAGTTTTTCACAATTAATTAAATCAGATTGCTCATAATTATCGTTGATCATCACAATCAATCCCGATCACCTCTGATCAAACCTAATTTTGAGATGAATTTGTCAAATCTCATCAAATTATTTAGAATATAAAAATTCTAATCCTACCGATGAATTCACAGTCCTAAAAAATCTTAAGAGACACATTTCTTTTAAATTATTTGGCTATATAAACAAGTCGATATAATAAAATAATTTCAAACCATTAAAAATAAAACTACAACCACATTGAATAATAACCCAAGATTAGAAAATCAATTCATCACCTAATCCTTATCACTATTCATGAAATAGCTTATGTATCAATGACTTGTGCACGAAAATCAATGTTTCTAGCTTGCTTACTAGATGAACCAACTTCCGTGTGTATCGACTTGGTTTTGTGCTTCCGTTGTCCTTTTTTTTTTTGGTGCAAAATAAATATTTTTAATTTATACGAATTAAAATAAAAAATAATACCTGTGTGCTAATCTTTTCTCACAATTTTAAATCTTCAATTGTCAGTTCTAATATTATTTATTGAGATTTAAATACTAATAATGAATAGAAACTAAAACAAGACAAACACCTAATAATATATATATATATATATATAGATATATAGATAGAGAGAGAGAGAGGACTAACCTTGCAGACACTTGAGAGAACACTTTTGCCCACCGCTTGTCTTTATATATATATATATATATATATATATATATATATACTTGCAGACGCTTGTCTTTATTTTTCACCTTTCTGCGCCGAAACCCGAGATGGGTTTTCGGTACGACCATGAGCGGGCTATTATGTTAACTTGCTTTCTTCAAGCTCTGTTTGTGCCTCCGTCTGTGCAGCTGCAACTGGCAAAGAGAGAGCACCACCTCTTTAATGGTAATGTGAGCATTCTCAGAGGTAAGAAGGAGGTAGCCAGTGGGTGTAATCTGTTTCAGGGAAAATGGGTTCTTGATGATGATTCTTCTTCTTCGTCATCTTCTTCTCTCTACGACTCCTCAACCTGCCCCTTCATAGATCCCGAGTTCGATTGCCAAAAGTATGGCCGCCCTGATACAGAGTACCTCAAGTACTCTTGGAAACCCGATTCTTGTGACTTATCCAGGTACCCGACCCGCCGATAAATTACCGACAAAAAATATTACGTCAACACGTTAATATAGTATATTTATCTAAATATACGTACAATATATTTATTTTTTTAAAAGAAGTTATAATAATGTACAATAACTAATGATGCAGTAAGAGGTTATCTACTCGCTGAATAACTTCTTCTCACTTCTCTTTCTCTCATTTGATTAGAAATTTCATCCGAAAGGGGATGTTGGGTTGTTTTAGTTTTTTTTTTAATTTATTTATAATTAGATATTTGGATGAATTTGTGTGCATTTTAATTAATTTAAAAAAATTTAAAATTAATGATTGAATTTTTTATTTATATAATTGGGTATTCAAGTTAATTTAAGTATCTCAACTAATTTCGAGATCTTAAAATTAATCGTCACAATAATTTGAAGAGATTTCAAAGATATTTAAACTTCAACTTGACTAATCTCGAGGTTATGAAATAAATTATTTAAAAAAATTTGACGAAAGAGATTTAAACTAGCGACTATTAAAAAGTAAATTTAAAATTGAATCAAATTGAACAAGTTGAACTAAATTATATATATATATATATATATATATATATGGAGAAGATATGTATTGATGTATGATTTGTGTGTTTGTTGTTGAAGGTTTGATGGAATGGAGTTTCTGAGGAAATGGAGGGGGAAGAAGATAATGTTTGTGGGTGACTCACTGAGTCTGAACCAGTGGGAATCCTTGTCCTGCATGGTTCACGCGTCGGTGCCGAATGCCAAGACCACCTTTGCCAGGAAGGAGTTGCTCTCTTTCGTGACGTTTGAGGTCAGTTTAGCTTTTCCTTTCTTATAAAATTAAATTTAAATTTAAATTAAATTAAATTAAATTAAAAATTAGTGTGAATTTGTTTGTTTGTTTTTTAAAACCGGCTCTGTTTACTTTCCCCTGTTTTTGAAACCACGCTCTTCTTTGGATGCTTCAATTACCCTATTCAATAAAATTTAATTTTGTAAATTTAATTTCTAATATTGAACAATCTCCATTGTTATTAGGTTCATTTTTAATTTTAACTAAAACTAACGAAAAAGATATATAAACTTTAAAATATATAATTACTATATATGTTTTGTCCATGTATATACGGATATATATATTAAAAATATTTATTTTTATACCTTCAATTTTACTAAATTTTTTATGAGAGAAAAAGAAAGAAGTTAAATTTCAAATGAAAGAGAAAAAAAAAATATTAAAATTAAAATGAAGAGAGAAGAGTTGATTCCTACAAAAGAGATGGATACAAAGGTGAAAGTGAGAATATATATATATATATATATATATATATATAA
>JAOTRH010222441.1:0-10471 GCA_034768845.1 Heliamphora exappendiculata
GAAGTGGATCGATCGACGCCGGAGAAGAATAACTTTTTGTAGATAGTGATGAACTTTTTGTAATCGCGTGAGAAAAGTTTCGTTCTTCGTTCTCGACGACGTCGATCAATTCCACCAGAGGTGGATTATTCTGCGCCGGAGAAGAACTTTTTTTAGATCCTATTGAAGAATGATCGGCCAGCGCAAGAACACCGGTTGAGCATTTACAACCCATTGTGAATATTCTCATTTTTCACATGTCCAATTTTGTGAACATTCCACCATCAAACGCAGAGGCAACACACACGGTGGGGATCCTGGTTATTTCGATGTTAAAGATGAAGCTAGTTCTGTGGGATCTATGGCCGGATCTATAGATCTGTATCTTCTTTTTGCTTATTCATTAGATCTGAGTCCCAATCGAATTTGCAGTAGAATGTCCAGCTTCTCTCAACTTCATATCCTCCTCTGCTGGTGGAAACGAGAGAGAGAGAGAGAGAGAGAGAGAGAGAGAGAGAGAGAGAGGGACGAAGAGCGCCGAATGTGAGACGGCGGTGGTTGGTGACAGCGTCAGTGGGGTTGCCAGAGGTGGTGGCACACTGGGACGGCGGCGATTGATCGGTCGGCGGTGGCAGGTGATGTCGCGCAGTGTAGGAATCTTTATAATAAACAAGTTAAAATAAAAATATTACCATTTTGTTATCACATAATGAGAAACAATTGAGAAGTAGGGGTAAAGTGAGAATCTTATTTGTAAATATAACTGCGTTGAAAATAAATTTTGAAATAGGACCCATGTATAAGTAACTTATAAAAATAGAACTTTAGTGAAAAATTCACATATATTAATAGTTTATTAGGAAAATAAATTATGAAGGAACTGCAATTTCAAAAGTAAAAAGGTATGACTCTGATTCTTCTAAAATTCTTATATATTGGACTCTGTCCAAAATTTTCTCAAAGAAAACAAAAATAAAAATAAACTAAAACAATTAGAATTTTTTTTACTAACTTAAATTAATAAATTAATTATTTGTTAGCTCCATCATTAGATAGATAACTGTTTGCTTTATTGATCCCATGGAAGTTTGGAACCAAGTTGGTTCACATTTCCAAACTATAATCTGTTGATGTTGAAGAGTAAATATTTGGTATTTTGGGAGCATTATACATATATATATATATATATATATATATATATATATATATGAGACATTATTTACATAATATTTTTACTTAATTATGCAATAAAAAGTACTTCATCTCCGTGTAGCACAATAGTAACTGACTTTTATTAGTATAGTAAAAGACAAAACAACTCACTTATGGTGATGCATTGTGCATTTTTGTTTATCGAAACTACTACATAAATGATGAGTTGGGGATGGCAATGGTGCAGTGCCCACGGGAGCTAGGGTGGGATGGGTGTTAGAAAAAATAGTTATAGAATGCTTTTAGGGGTATTTTGAAAACACTTTTTTTAGAACATAAATTGCTCCCACCATGAAAGTATGTTGACGGATTTTAATAAATTCATTTTCAGGATACAAAAAAACTCTTTTTGTGAAGAACTACAAGAATAAAAAATTGAAGTCCCTTTCCACGAAATCTTCTTTGACATAAATAATTTTTAATGTAAAAAGTTAAGATATTCTGATTGAAAACGGGTTTAATTTAAAAAACATAAAAAAATGTTTTCAAAAAAACACAACTTTTTAGAAAACCTTTTCAAAAATAAGTTACTATAAAATAAATATTTTGGGCAAAAGACACCTTTTGGGTTATAACCAAAAATAATTTATTTATTAAAATTAATCTGTTTAATCAATTTAATAGAAATTGTTGATTAAACGACTCAAAATAAAAAAATTAAACAATTTTTAATAAATCACGCGAGGCATGCGTAGAGTGTACAATCCTGAATTCATCCACACATGAGCATAACTCATACTAATATTCTACACCCCACCTTAACCAATCACTCATAACAAAAGATTTTTATATATAAGCCCAAAAGTTAAGCCACTTCTCAACTAATATTGAACAAAATTCAAACTTTTTATACAATAAAAAATGAATTTGGCTTAACAATGAGCTTCGCCCATCATGTTCTCTATTTGATCGGAGGCAAGGACGGGAGAAAATATCGAAAAAATAGTAAAAAATAAGGTGGGAACATCAATATTTTAGGGATAGTTTTTAAGATTTAAAAGAGTGATATTAATAAGAGTTATAAATAATATAATAAATAAAAATAATAGTTAATGAGTCCATATAACTAAAAATACAAAACGTAAAAAATAAAAAATAAAAATAATATTTTAACATTTTAGACTTATTATATTTATAAAATATATTTTTTATATATGTATTATTATTTTAAAATATTTTTTTAATGTAATCGGGAGCCAAACAGAAAAAATAAAATAAAAAAAACAAATTCCATTTTTATTTAATTTGTTATTAAAAATAAAAAAATAAATCATAAATAAATATGTGCAAATTAAATAATATCATATAATTCTCCAAAATATTCAATAATTTTACGAAGTTAAGTTGTTAACATCAATCATTATTAACGACCAAAACCGTTAATCCGTTAATAATTATGGGCGGTGATGCACACATTTTGTTAGTATGATGCTGTTCATTATAGGGGTGTTTTTGTCTTTTACCCTACTTGTACTTGGTTGACAAATGTGACAAAATTAATGATTCATAACTACACGAGAAATGAGCTGTCGCGCGAGAGAGTGTTGGTTAAATTATTTTTTTACAGTAAAAAATTTTTAAAAAATTAAATAGACATATTTATAATGGTATTTAAAATTATTGAAATTAATAATTAATAATTTATAATTTATAGTAAAATTTATGAGTGTTTAGTAAATATTATAATTTATAATTAAAATAGATAAAAAAAAATAGTTATAAGTTGTAATATAAATTATAAGTGTTTGAAAAAATTTATAATTTATAATTAAAATTAATAACAAAAAATTAAAAAATATTAACAATAATTTTGTCAAATATCCTACGTTTTTCTCGTAATTTTTAATTCAAAATATATAAATATACATTATGTTGATTGAAAAAATAAATTTATAATTATAATAAATATTTATAATTTTTATTTTAAATTATAATCACATCCTTTTAACTATAATATATAAATTCGTAACTATAATAAATATTTATAATTTAAGCTTTTTTTTAAAATCACAAAACAATTAACTATTAAATTATAATTTTTGTTTTCTTTATTACGGTTTAAAACCACCTTTTAAACCTTTCGTTTATTTGGGGAGAAGTTTCTTTTTTTCTTTTTAAATATAGCTTTAAATAAAGTTACCAAAGGAGCAGTATCTATGAAGCAATTATACTTCCTATCTATATTTTATCTTATTTACGCAAAAATCTCAAATTTATTTTATTATTTTTATAATTCGTATTTTTTTTAAAAATGGTTAAAAAATAAAAAAAATAAATTATAAATTTTTAATTTTTTTTAATTCATGACCCGCGCAACACGTGGATACAACTACTAGTTAAAATATAAAAGAAGCCTTATCTAAGAGTAATTTTTCATGCTGGAAATGGCATTACCTACTTCAATTTGGGCCACACACATTTTATAGATAGAAATAAATTACAAAAGTAATTTTATTTATCTATATATATATATATATATATATATATATGTGAAATTTGAAATGCATATAAATAAAATAATTGAAATTATTTTGGTGACTAATTTGTAGTTTGTTTATGTGCAAACATTTCTAACAAAACAAATAAGTAATTGAATGTTAAAGAACTTTGTAGCCTAATGTCATTGTCCTAACTTTTTTTTATTGGAGGTTGTCATCTCTAAGTCTTATTGTAGACAATTAAGGCAAATTAATAAATATTTTTGAAATATTATGCAAACGTTGATATGTGATATTTTTGGTAAATAAATATATCCAATGCACATTAAGTAAATCAATCTTATCTGTTACTTATACAACAAAAATTGGTTAATATTTTTTTACTCAAAATATGTTTTATTATGTTATTAGATGAAAATATTACGTAAATAATATCAAACAGTGATACGAGACTTCTAAATATGTAGTTGACATTTGAAGGTGATTTTTGTTTTTGTTTTTGTTTTTTCTTTTACAAAATAGTGTAGATTTTCACCGGAAAAAAAAAAAAAACACGCACGCGCACAAGAAGGAGAAAAAGAGAAGCATGTGGTGGCCCAAAATGTTTCGGTATGTTGGATTTGGGAGGGAAGGTAGGGAAGGGAAGAAGTGGGTTACCCACCCGCTTGGATCTCCGAAACTTCGCTTTCAGTCCGTTTTGCCAAATACGATGGGTCATTTTTTTAATGGGTTCGCGGGTTTTTTACATTTTTTTAATGGGTTTTTTTTCTCTTGGGGCATGATTGGCAATTTAACTTTTTAATTTTTAGCTAAAAATATAAAATAAAAAAAATAAAAAATAATAATAACATCACTCTCTCAGTAAATAGCTAAAAAGTTTAAAGATGAAATCCAAACGTTAATTATTAAAATATTTTATTTAAATTTATATTACATTTTAAAAACTAATAATACCATTATTTGATAACTTATTTACTATCAATATTAATTATATATAATCATTATAATTAATTTTATACGGGACAATATTATACAATTTTTTTAAAAAAAACATATTTTTATCAAATCAACCAACTTAAAAAGATTAACTTAAAAACTAATTTATTAAACAAGATATTTTGAATTCAATTTAGCCTTACAACAAAAAAATGCAACAAATTAACTTTTTAGGTTAGTTGACAATCAAGGTATTAAGCCCTGATTGATAATTAATTTAAAAGTTAGCTTTTGTATTTTTTTACGTTTTTAATCAAAAAATTAAATTAAGTTCAAAATAGTTTATTTAATAAATTAATTTTTAAGCTAATTTTGTAAAAATTAGTTGATTAGATTAAAAAGTTAAATTCTTTTGTTTAAATTAAATAATTTTATTATTTTATATAATTGATAATAAAGATTATATATATATGAATGCAATAATAAATAAATTATTATTATCTTTTAAAATTTGATAAAAGTTTAAATAGAATTTTCTACTAATCCGCCTAGCCTACTTTTTCATTTCTTTTTCTATGGTTTGGGCTCTTTCCATGCAACCACTCATATGCCATATGTTGCCTACAATAGTTTGACAATTTTGCCCATTGGGAATATGTGGTGGTTTGGTTTGAATCACATCCACTTCAATCTAAACTTTTTTTTTTTATAAAAAAATAAAGAAAATGAAGATATATTTTAACCCACCCAAAAAAAAACAGAAAAAAGAAATCTATTTTTAAGGTTTAGTTACACAAAAAACAAATATATTTAATTAATTTAATTTCCTTTGCAATTCCTTTTTCCCTTAACAAATCCTGAGATTCAAAGATGAAAAAAAATCATCAAATAGATTAAAAAAAAATTGAATTTTAATGTCATATGTAGATTGGTGTTTGACATTATTGAAACTAATAATTTATAAATTATAACTTGTAACAGAAAATGTAAGTATTTAGTAAATATTGTAGTTTGTAACTGAAATAAAAAATAATAATTATAAGTTATAGCAAAAATTATACCAAAAAATGTAAGTATTTTGTTATTTGTTTAATTTACTATTTTTTGTATTATATTATTACATGAGTTCTGTAGATTGTAGTATAAAAAAAAATTAAATGCAGAGATAATTAATATCATATGAAATATGGTACTACGAAGGATTAGAACTTTACTATATTCCTATTCTATTTAATAAAATTAACACTATCTTATTATTTAATTATTTATTACATCCTAAATAAACATGTATAAATAATTTTATGTTACATAATTATACAATAAGCAATAATATTTATCCAATTTATTTATCTTATAGTATTAATCACCCTAGCATATTTTCTTACAATCTCCTCCCATCTGCATTCTCACTGTTTCCAATCTCTCTAAAACAAACCAATGAACTAATGAAGCATATTGGGGGTATTTGGAAAAGCTATTATTAGTAATTTCTAATTTTTTATTATTAATATTAGTTATAAGTTATAATTTTTTTTAAATATTCATAATTTATGTTACAAATTATAACTATTTTTTTTCTATTTTAGTTACAAGTTACAATATCTACTAAATTCTCACAATTTCTGATACAATTAATAAATTACCAGTTTCAACAATACAAAACACCACCAATATTACGGTAACATAAAACGCCAACAATCAAACTAAAAAATGCACATATATATAGTGTGCCTATGTAAATATACTAATAAATTGCCCGTGTTTAAAGAACTTTTAAATATAACAAAATTCAAAATTTAATATTGGGTAATAATTAACAGTACAAAATAATTAAGAGTAAAAATTAATTTAATTATAATTTAAAAAAATCATTAAAGATGGAATTTCTCACCCTAAAACTTAAAAAAGCAACCACCCATTATTTTTTTACCATTTTGATGATTTATAAGCTAATTTTTCTAAAAAAATAAAAAAACTCGAACAAAGACCCTTGATAAATTTACAAGCAAGACAATGTCAAACCTGTCCAAGAACTCCTTGCTTTAGATTCCTTACCTTCTCAAATGATATGATTAAAACAAAAACAATCTAATTATATGCATAACCATCCACCAATATATTAGGTCAACAGCCCCTATATGCAAGCTCCCTAGATGAAAACTACCAAAATATAAAAATTTTGAGAGGTCGAATTAAAAAAAAATAAATTCATCTACCTTTTTATTTGTTCTCATCCATAGAGATTTAATTTAATTTACCTTTACCTTTTATTTTCAGTTTTGGATAGTGATATGATTGATTTGTTAACATTTAATTTCCACTTGCTATTGTCTTCTCTCCTAAGCTCCAAAGATGAAAGGATCAAGGAATTTAAAAATTTTAGAGAATAAGTTGTAAAAGAGAAAAAAAAAAAAAAACCTCATTAAGTTTCCTAGAATGTTGAGCAGCAACTTTCTCTTGAAAACTTGATTAATATCTTCTTTCTCTATTTTCTTCATATTAGCCCTTTTCATTTGAGGCATCACTATATTTTATTATTGTGATTTCTTTCTTTCCTCCGCTCTTTGTTTTAAAGATCTCAAACCCCTTTGTGTATTCAGACAATCATTTAGATTGTGGCTAAATATTTCACATTTAAGACATTTCTAAGGAACCAAAAAATGTTCCAACCCGAATTTTTTCAAGTTCTCCATATCTTAAGTCTATAAGAAATTATTTTGAAATCTCTTTGTTAGCTTGTGCATCAATGTACCAGAGAAAAAATTAACTTACTTTGAGAGTGCGTTGGTTCATTCATATATAAAGCCTAAAACAAAATGAGAAACAAACAGAAGTGTTGCTAAGTGAAAATGTTCAACAAATTTACCAATTATGCTTGCTAAATAGTCCATTCGTTCATTCTACCACAATTCAAGAGGCACATTATATAAATTTACTTTTAACAGCACACTTAAAAAATTACTTCTGAATAGTAACATTCACAGTTATCATGTTTTAATTACCACGTATCTTACTTTACAATAGCATGGACCATTCTCAAGAATGTCATCAAGAACCTCTTTATTTTTAAATTTAAACATAAGCATCTATTCTTAATTAATAAAACGTCCTCAATATTATCTGTTCATATTCCTTTCGCCCATCCTTTAACACAAGGAAATGAGAACCTCTTGTCAATAAAATAGCCTACCAAAGCATAATCCATTGAGAAAAACTAAGATTAGATTTATCCAAAGGGATAGCATAGATGCACTCCACCATTGATTCTACATCACAGTTCTTAATTGCTTATTTTGACTTAGCTAGTGATCCTTTCTCACAAACAATACAAACTCAAGAGGAATGTATAATTTTATTCACATTTGCTCTATTCTTGTTTGATTACTTTTGGGAATTAGTCGATGTATTGCAACTCACTGTTACTGCTTATATTACCATACTATCCATTCATTACATCTTAATGCCACTATTATGTATCAACACATCACCATCATCAAGATTTAGCAAGTGAAAGAACCTAAATTGGTTAGAGGAAGATGGCTTAGCAAAAGCAACAAGAGAGTTGTCTTTCCTTGTCACCATTAATGTACCAATAGAAAGTTCATTAACAATACACGACATTTCCTTTAAAGTTGGTCTTCATCAAAGTTCTTGTTAGAGTTAGAGTTTGTTTGTTTTATTGTATTATCGTCAAGAGATGTATTTGTATAACTTTACGGTTTTGCTATAGATACAAGTTAAGGTGTTGGATTTCATAATGCAGAACCCTAAACCTTTCTCTTGTCCTCTCTTTGTTTTCGCCTTATACGTAATCCTAACTTATTACACTACAACTCAACTTGGTATCAAAGCTCTTTGTTTCATAATGAGATCATTACTCAATTTGGTAAACATACTAAAGTCCTTTGTTCTGATAATGCTCTTGGGTATATGCAATTTTACACTTTTTGTGTTTCTCGTGCAATTATTCACAAAACTAGTTGTGCTCATACCTCTCAACAAAATGGTGGTAATGAGTGCAAACATTGTTACTTATTAGATATTGCTCATACTCTTCTATTCAATATGCAGGCACTAAAACATTTTTTGAATGATGCGGTTCTTACTACTTGTTATCTCATTAACCGCATATCCTTGGCAATTTTGAATCGTAAGTCCTCTTTCTCTATTATATCCTAATAAATCACCTATTTTCTGTCATTCCTTGTGTGTTTGATGTGTAACCTTTGTTAACGTTTTTTATTTTTATTCTGGTGGGGATAAATTATCTCAACGAGCTCGCAAATTTGTATTCTTAGGGTACTGTCGTAAAGCATCATTTGAGTCAACAGTTTCATAGTAAGACTTAGGTCCTTTGTACTATTCTTTGGAATTGAAGTTACTCGTTCATCTAAAGGCATTTTCCTATCTCAAAGGAAATGTGTTTGACCTTTTGTCTGAAACTAGACTATTTGGGGGCTCACCCTGTTGGCACTCCCATGAACTCTACTACAAACTGGATACTAATACCATAGACCTTTTTTTGGACATAGGTCGATATGACAATTGGTAGAAAAATTTATTTATCTTACTGTCACTAATCCTGACTTTACTTATGTTGGTTGTGTCAGTTAGTATATGCATGCCTCTCATCATCCTCACTTTTAGGATGTGTGTTGTATTTTATGTTATCTAAATGGTGCTCCTAGACGAGGCTTACTATACAAGTCGTTGTCCTCTATGTCTATGACTAGTTTTAGTAATACCAATTGGGTTGGGAGTCGATCTGGCAGATGATCAACTTCTAGCTATTACACCTTTATTGGCGATAACATTGTAACTTGATGCAGTAAAAAACAAAAGATTATTGCACACTCTATTGCAGAAGTTGAATATTGTACCATAACTTATAATGCTTATGAAATGTTGTAGGTTCAATCAATCCTTTAGAATCTGTGTTACGACTTTGCACCTATGGATATGTGTTGTGATGATCAAGATATTATTTTGTTTGTTTTATTTTATTATCGGCGTGCAAAGTATTTGTATAACTTTTTGCTCTTTTATAAAAGAAGTCAAGGTGTCTGATTTTATAATATAGAACCCTAAACCTTTCTCATTCAACTTTGACTTGTCTCTTTCTTTGTTTTCACCTTCTAAGTGACCCTACCTCATTAGATTACAACTCAACTGCTCTTAGTATTTTCCAAGCATTACACTGCTCTGTTAGATTAAGTACCTATGGTGATGACAACTTTGGACAAGAGCAATTACCCACACAAACACTAATCATTAGCATCAACTCCATCAAACTCACTAAAGCACTCGTGTGCAATACTTTACTCAATATCACGAATGAAATTCGATAGATATCATAGCACAACAAAATTCTCCCCGAATAAAGATTTTAGAGGGCCTCAAAACGAATAGAGCGATGGAGAGCTACATCTCCCAATTCCTCAACCACTTGCACATGAATATCTCTCAAGGAGACTCTTGTATAAACTTTAGAACTTTTTAGAAGATTTCTTACTCATTTAATTTCTCAATAGAAATATTCAAGCCCAAAATCAAAAGTCAAAAATAGAGAAACCAGAGATAGAGTTTGAAACACCGCCGTGAAGACGAAAGCAAGACGCACCCTAGCTCGGCCAGAGTACTCGCTCACTGAAGCCATGTGCTCGTTGCCCATGAGTGCTTTAGTAACAAGCCAGAGAGTTCAAAGACCTGTGCTTGAAGACCCTTCCCTCGCTGAAGTAAGAAAGTCCTTGATCTTTGTGCATTGATTTCTCTCTTTTACGCGTGCAAACCAAAACCCTAAAGGTCAAAATTCATGCAAAGAAGACTCTGTTTTCAGTTCACTATTCTCATGCTCTCTCTCTCTCTCTCTCTCTCTCTCTCTCTCTCTCTCTATATATATATATATA
>JAOTRH010222452.1:0-10471 GCA_034768845.1 Heliamphora exappendiculata
TCCCTACAACACCCTCGGTAGGCGGCGAATCATTCTTAAGGAAACTGCGATTACAGGACTCGGTTTGCAAATTCCATCTCATTATTCATGTTATTTCATTCTCTGTAATTTCAATTTATTGTAAATTGTTGAAAGTTTAATAAAGATATATTTTCTAGATCCCCGAACATGTATTTTATGTCGGCGTTGGATATTCTCCCAACAGGTCTCGATAAAGAAGTTTTAAGCTTATTTTTTTCTCATTTCTCATAATATTTCAAAATTAATTATTAGCATAATATTTCATACTATAAAAAGTATTATCACATAAAAAAATAAATTTACGAGTCTATAATCATGCATGTGAGTTTTGCCAAACGCAATACAAATATTACTTATAAGTCTCTACATGAGATATTGTGAGTTTTATTTATTTATTTGTAATTACTTTAAAATTCTAAAAATAGAATTAATATAAATTTAATAAATCTAGTTAATTTTAAAATTATAAAGTGCATGTAGGCATAAATAATTTGTCAGTTTAAAAAAATGCTAATTAAAGCAAATTCGTATTTTTTTAAATAATAAGTAAAAAGTGTATTAATACTTGTAAATACAATAATATTATGCACTAAAACTTATAGTAACAAATACCCTAACCACTTACAAGTACTTTTAAAAATGTATTAGTGTTTATTTTATTTGTTAGTATCAGTTTTAGTGTACATAATATTTTCTTATAAATATGTTAAGTTATACTTTAAAAAGTATATTAATATTATAACTTTTCTTGTTGTCCTTAGTCCATCTCCAATGGCTAGAGCAACTCTTATTTTAATTCAGATGTTAGTGCAGTTAATAGATTTTGTTAGTTATTTCTATCTAATGGTATAATTAGCTTGTTTTTTTTTTAAAATACAGTAATTCTAAAGTTTTCGAAAAAGTACTTAGAAAATTATTTCAAATTCAAAATGAAATATTCAAATTTAATTGTGTGGGTCATACTGCAAACAAATCTAAACTACTAATTTTGAATTCTTGATAAGTTTTTAAAAATATTTTTTAAAATTATAATATTATTATTTAAAATATAGCAGTTTTGACTTTAGCTAACTATGTTGCTAATTGTAGCAATAACAATAGCAACCCCTTTGAGTTTGGTTAGATGTCAGCACATGGGAGCAGGGGGACTCAACATGGAGTTTTGTGGGGTTGACTCTATTAAAATTTTTATATTTATTTATTAATGTAGTTATTTTTTAGTTGGTATATAATTAACTCATTAAAAATATAATTGACTCTATCATAATATAAAATACGTTTCAATTATCTTTGACGCGTCCCATCAAATTATTTCTCTGAGTATTTTTTTTCCAAACATGAATGATATATTTGTAGTTTATAGAAGGTGATGGCACGAAATTTTATAAATTACAAATTTAATTATATCACTACTTTATTATTTTTAAATTGCAACTTCATGACGTAACAACCGTTAATTTATAGTCTTGAATACCAAGTTAGTTTTTCGCGTGGCTAATTCAATGATTGTTTGATCGCATTTATTAAAAATAATACTTTTGATACTATTGACAAATAGACTATTATGTTTCAATTTTAAAATATAAAATATCACCAAATACAATTCTAAAAGTTCATGTATTTATATTTTTTTGTCAAAACAACATTATTATTATATTAAATGTGTATTACACTTAATAATTGTTACATGTAATTTTATTTGTAGTATGCTGATAATAAATAAATAATTATTAATTAATATAAAAATTATTATCTTATAATATAATATAGAAATTAAATTTTTGAATGACCCATTAATTAAAAAAAATTGAAATCGCCACTGCATGGGAGGACGTGTGTTTTTTTTTTTTTTTTTGCTTTACGCATTAGACGCTTGTACACAAAGCATAAGGAATTACACATTTAGTGTGCTCAATAAAAAACCGAGTAGAAGCTCCCCAAATACATTTTCACCATTTGTTTGTGGAGAGCCTTCTCTAGAAAGACAAAGTATCTTTACTGAATTTGTGTATATGGGAAAAAATGGAAGAAAAATATGAGGAAAAGTACTAATTTAAACCAAAGTTAACATAATATTAACTACATCTGGAGGTGTTCAAAAAATTAGTAATATAGATCTAAATTAATCTAAATTGTACTATTTAATTCGAGATTTTTGATTAACGATTTGATTCGAGTTCTAAATTATTAAGAATCATTCAGTATGATTCGATTATTGGATTAGGCTTCTAAGGAACCGAATAAAACCAAACGGAATTATTCCTAATTTTTTTTATATTTATATAATATTTGTATTATATATACTGGAAAAAACTTTGAAATACTAATTATTTTCTTTGTGTCTTTTATTTTTTTGTTTCTTCTCTTTTATAATCTAGTTTTTTACTTACTTTTTTTTATAATATTGTAATATTATATAATTCATTGAATATTATTAATTAATAAAATAATAAAATTACATGAGGATAAAATATCACGCATAATTTATAGTGACAAGAATGCCATTTTGTAATCTAATGAAACTAGTAATAAAGTAAAATGATACAAGAAAGAATAGATAAAGAATAAATAAAAAAATAAAATTAATGTATAGTTTTCTAACACAAAATAGGCAATAAGTATTTAGTTTTAGAACTATAATTTCAAACTTAAACTGAACCAATTTTTATTGGTTCGATTCGTTCCGATTCCATTGCACTCACGTTTTTGTTCCAATTCTTTAATTTCTAAAGTCATTCAAAACGATTAATTTTTGTTTTAGATCAAAATCGAATCAAATTGGACCGTGAATACCTTTAATTACATCATTGGAGTACAAAGAGATTACTAAATTAATAACAACATAACATATAAAATTTGATCCTACTTCTTACACTTTTTGTTATATAACACACGCTTTTAACGTACAAATTTAACTTTACCATTGGATCCCCTTATGAGGCTAATAATCAATGCTCGATTGTTTACTCTTTTCTCATTTCAGAAAACTTAAAAAGCATTGCAAATTTGATACTAAGTTGATCAAAAAGGTACATTGAGTAAAGTAAGAAGTCTTCTCAAAGGGAGATAGAAAAGTTGCCTTCATGCAAGAAGGAAAAAACTCTTACACCGGAAAAAATCAAATCTTCACGCGTAAAGGAACACAAACTTTTACGTCGGGTGATATTAATATAATGCATAAAAAAATGACATACAAATGGCAAAAATTAATCATCATGGGTTGTACATCACTGTCTTTCTTATACGACCAGTTAGAATGATATCATAATCTCTACTTAACTCTCACAGAAAAATTTATTGAAAATTAAATGTGGTTATCTAGCCTCAACTTTGATGTTACTTACGTCAATTTACTTGTGTTGATTTAGCAGACGTTTAAATTTAAAAATACTATCTAACAAGAATAAGGTGGTGAAGAACAAATGATGAAATAAGAAAGAACATACTAAAAAATAAAATAAAATACAAATCGCACACAAAATAAAGTTAAAGATGAAAAGAACTAAAAAAAAGGAGAGATATTAGAATAGAAAAATGGGAGACGGGGGACGGAAAAAGAAACTTAAACAGATAGAGACCGAAAGGAGGTTAATGGAGTGTTTGGCAATGCTACAGCAAGTAACTTTTAGTTTTTTACTATTAATTTTAGTTATAAGTTAAATATTTTTTCAAATACTTATAATTTTTACTACAATTTATAATTATTTTTTCTTTTATTTTAACTATAAGTTATAATTTTTACCAAATATTCATAACTTCTACTATAAATTACAATTTATAAGCTACTAGCAGTGATTTTGTCAAACACTACCAATACGTCGCACTTTTCTCTCAAGTCACCAAAAAAAAAAAACTATAGTTTTAAAACAGAGAGAATAAGCCAAAAGGCTTATCTCCATACCTAGTAGTTGTGCATAGGCGCTGTGTAGGTCATGAATTGAGAGGAATTGAAAATTTATAATTTATTTTTTTAATTTTTTAATTATTTTAAAAGAGAAAATAAAAAAAATATTAAATTATTTTTGAGATTTTTGTGTAAATAAAAAAAATGTCACAAAGATTTCACCAACTTAGATGTTTCCTTATTAATAGTATAGATAGTTGACACCCAATAAATTACTAATAAAGATGTGTTTAAACTTAATTATTCAAAATACTATATATATGTGGTATTTTTATTAAATAATGCAACAAAACCCACTCTAAATACAATAAGATTAATTCACCTTTATTAGTTAGGTTAGAATAATATTGTTATTATTTTAATGCATTAAAAAGAACTCTTGGATTTAGGAGGTATCTTTGCACGATCGTGTTAGACACCAAAAGAAAGAAAATAAGAGATTAAAATATGAGTTGAGGGCCATTCATGGAATTAGAATATTAATTTAGGGTTTTCAATGAATAACTTGTTTATTATAAGGGGGACAAGAAAGTGATATTTTGCCTTAATTTAACCTTCAATGTTACGTATTGTTAAATTGACGAGTGCGAAGAGAATTCATTTGTCAATTTTCTTATACCATGTTCTGTTTATGTTTATAGGTGATAAGTAATTTACAAATATCACTAAAAAACGCATTAATCAAGTATTTAAAGTGTTCTGATCGAATGATCCGTGATAACATTCGAAATTATTTAATCTACGTATCAAAACAGATAACATTCAAGATTATGTAGGATTATATACGAAAGTTTCTTTTTTGACTCTTGCTTTAGCCTTATCTCTCTTATCCTTAGGAAATCTTTCTCCGCTAGCCCAGTTTTTTTCAAAAAATTCTATTTATTCTGGTGTGGATAGTAGACAAATCAATATTTCTTAGTTTTAAAAGGACTCTTTACAAGGGTTGTTTCTATATATTATTATCTAAAAATAATTAAGTTATTAATGACTGAAAAAAATTAAAAAATAATCTCTTACGTGCAAAATTATAGAACATCTCCTTTAAGATCAAACAATTTCATCGAATTAAGTATGATTATATGTGTCAAAGAATCTACTATACCAGAAATATCAATGAACTTGAATATTGCAATTACTCAGGATACTTTTTTTTAGCTTCTAAGATCTATAATTTAGTTCAAGATCCTTCTTGCTAACTGGAATCAAAGAATTAGTGAATTTATTTCTTCCAAAATGAGAATGAGTTTGGGTTGTAAACTTATAATCTATAATCTCTGATCGAATCAATTATATGGTCCGATTATAAGTTCATTTCATACTGAAATAATATGTAATCTCGTGATGGAGTCAATTTTAAGAGCTTGATTGAAAACTAGTTTAAAACTAGTTTTTTTTTCTTTTGAAATTTTTAGCTAAAAAATTAATTGGACTCAAAGTTTGAAAATTAGTCTCTAAACTAACTTTTTAAAAGTTGATTAATTGGATTAAAAAAATATTTTTTAATTTTTTATTCAAATTGAATAGTATGTATTTTAAGAATTAGTGTTTAGATATAATTTTTTGACTTTTTAAATTTTGTTTACTTTTTTCCAAACAAACTATATTAACTTTTTTATATTTTTAGCTAAAAAGTTAAAATGCTTAGGGCCCGTTTGGTAACGTTTATAGTTTTCTATTTTTTGTTTACGAAAAACAAAAAACATGTTTTTGTTTATGTTTATAAAAAAACAAAAACAAAAATATGTTTAATAACATAAATATTTGAAAAGTGGTAGTTTGAGGTTACGGATAAATCCAATCAAATTTTGTTTACAAAACAAGTGGAAACATATTTTTTCAGTTTCTTAAAATTTTGTAAATTTTGAAAACTGTTTACAGTTTTTTAAAAATAAAAATAATTACTAAATATGTTTTCGTTTACAATTTACGAAAAATTTAAAAATAAAAATAAAAAATAAAAAATATAAACGTTACCAAACGGCACCTTAGATTGCCAATTAATTTCCAAGATTTAGAATCAAAATTTAACTTGCTCCACAAGAGCCAAGAGAAAAAGATTGATGTTACTTTCAAAAACTAGGAAGAACCTGTACAGTTTTAATTATGCCCCAGATGATCTCCCCCTTCTAAATTTTTTGTGCTACTCTTGTGAGAGACTAAAATTTAGAAGAACATGTATAAAGGTTAAACTAGGGTTATGAAAATCACATTCTTAATTCGAACCTGTGGCCTAGTGGTTAAGGAGTTGAACAAGAAATCTCCACTATAAATAAGATAATTTTTCAAAAGTTTAGGACCCATTTTGTAATATTTATAGTTTTTTGATTTTTGTTTATGAAAAACAAAAAACATGTTTTTGTTTATGTTTATAAAAAATAAAAACAAAAACATGTTTAATAATATAAATATTTAAAAAGTGATAGTTATAGGTTACGGATAAATCTAATCAAAATTTGTTTACAAAACAAGTGAAAACATATTTTTTGTGTTTCTTAAAATTTTGTAAATTTTGAAAGCTGTTTACAGTTTTTTAAAAATAAAAATAATTACCAAACATATTTTTATTTACAATTTATAAAAAATTTAAAAATAAAAAATATAAACGTTACCAAACCGAACTCTAGTATTTAACTTTCAACTTTCACAAGATGCATAACACTCAAACTAACTCAATAAACATGATTTGCCAATAATTGTGTTTAATCAGAATTAGTTTATAAGGAGTTGTACTCGATGACAAATTGGGTCCAACGGTACCAAAATAAATAAATAAATAAATAAAACACATTCTTATGATAAATAACATGAATTTTATTCTTCATGGTTTGGATTGATGCGATTATAACATAAACTGTAAACCAAACTATTTCTTGCGGTTAATAATATTAAAACCACCAAACCATTTGAACATTGAAACCTCAAACCAAACTACATAATATATATATATATATATTAGAGTTTGGGTTGTTTGGCTTTATGTTTACTAAAAAATACAAAAAAAAAACAATAAAACAAATACTAAATAGTTCTGCAATAGTAGCACTAGTTTCTTTTTTAATTTATAAATCCAACAAAAATTGTTGAGAGTCAAGTGTTTAGAACACTACATTTTATTTTCAAACTAATAATTTGACACAAAATATGAGGAAAAGAATAGAGGCAAATGGCCAAGACAAAATGAGAATGAAAAACAATTAAATTTCTAGATGATCTAAAATGTGTTCAGGTAATTAAGTTTTATTGTTTTAGGAATTCTACTATAACATTTATTTTATATATATATATATAGTTTGGTTCGGTTTGAAATTGAAACCGTAAGTCCCAATTCGTAAACCGGAACATATCTCTCCTGTTTTGAATTTCATAAACTACAACCAAACTAGTCAACTATAAAACCAAACCAATCCATACAAATTTATCTGATTTGAACGATGTCACGATCTGAACGATTTTTTTCAAAGTTCCAATACAGTGTGAGGATAATATTGTCATTTGAATTGCACAATGCCCTCCAAAAACATTTCAAGGCAGCAAGTGCATCTGATATGATGGATCACTTCACCCAAATAATACTGAATGACCAACCCCAACAGGCTATCCATTTTTGGGTTGTTAATTACAAAAATGTTTATGCTGGGAAACATTGAACTTACCTACATATATAGTACCAAGTAGAAAGGATTGCATCTCCTGGCCTCTTGGTCTCTCAACATTTTTTTCCTCTATATAATTGGTCCAAATGTCAAAGTCAAACAAAGTGAGGGGCAATAATGGAATTAAGTTTTCAGGCTTTGACACAATTATAGAATTGTTGATGAGACAAGTGGTTTTAATTAAAGTAGGGAGTTGCATGTGCCTGCAACATTACTCTGTATTTCTTTTTCTTTTTTTTTGGAAGTTTCTTTGGTGCAGTGTGGGGGCAAAGTTGTTATTCGGCTCAAATGGAAGGATATAAACTTTTAAGGAATTTGTTAAATGCACATATTTTTATGTTGAGTGTGTTCATTAGATACATCAATGTTTTGTACACGCTACATAAATATTTATATTAATAGGTATAATTAATAAAAAAAATGTGTATACATTTAAAAGCAACCACATTTTTTAAATGGGGTCTCAAAACTAAATGATGCAAGCTAAAGCCATGTGCCCACAAACTATTCCCCTATAAAGAGGATCTAATACCCTTAAGCTTCATTTGAAGTTTGATGACCATAATTTAGAGTCTGTTTGGGATATTTAAAGATTCTGACTTTTTAGAAATTTGACTTTTTTAATTAAAGAAGGAAGAAAATTATTTGGGGTAATTTCTTTACATAGTGTTTTTGCCTTTTTTTTGTTAAAATATTTAATATACTTTTACCTTTTTTCAGTAGTAGTATTTGAAAAATTAACACAGTTTATTTGTTTTGAAAGTAGAGTTAACTTTTTCATTAAATGTAGTAGTCATTTTATTTTTAAAAAATTATATTAATTGGGATGTGTATAGCCTTTAAAAAAAAATAAACTAAAATATAGTGAATTTTTAAGAAATGTCAGATGCTAAAAATATAGGTTGACAATGGGGTAAAAAAATGACTACCCATCAAATGTGGGTTGATTTAAAAAACAAATTTAACCTATCCCAACCCAACTCGTCCTAATCCAATTCATGCATACTCCTATAATGGTATAATTTTAAAGCTTGATTTTTTTTATTAAAAAAATAGTTTTTTAATTAAATACCCCATTGAGGGGCTTACATACATTGTCAACATGATCATATCTGATTTTACTAAACAAATTAAATTAAATTTTTAAAAAATGAATTATTTGGATCATAGAGCATTTGTGGGCACTGGACCACTTGCCCTCACACCTGAAGAAAAATCCATGGCCAACAATTGATCACCATCATTTTTGTAAAAGATAAAAATAAAATAAAAAATTGCAGGCACTCCAGCCAAATTCTCACCAACTCCTTTTCTTATCTTCTTTCTTTTTCCTTTTTTTTAAAGTTTTTTTTTTCCTATCACCATAAAATAATAAAAAATTATATAGTGGTTAGTGGTTAGTGGTTAGTGGTAGGTAGAGATGATGACAGGGGACTATTTTTCCTCCTCAGAGTTGGTACTGGTGATAATATTAGCTTTAGGTATGGGAAAGCAACTATTTTGGCTCTGTTTGGGCTGAGTGTCAAGAATAAGAATTTTGTTTATTTTTGTTTATTTTTGAATTTTGCTTATTTCTTGACTATATTTTTAAAAATTATTTGAATAAAAAGTAAATAATTCTAATCAAAAGGTTAAAAAAATTCACTAAAAATAAAAATAAGTAATATAAAATTTGACATACTGGTTTATTTTGATTTTTTTTTTTTTCTGAACTTTTTTTATATTTTGATCAAAATTTTTGATTTTTTAAGTTCATCCCATTGAGACGTTTCAAAAAAATAAAAAAAAATGATCAAAAAATAAATTTTTTTTACTAAAAATAAAAATAAACAAAATTATATAAACAAATAAACAATTATTTCCAACAACCAGAACAAGTACCCTTTGTTTTGAAAATTTCTTGTTCTTTAAGTTATTCGATATTCATGTTTGTATTTTAATTTTTTTTACATAATTCCATAACTTTTAATACATTAAAATAGAAGAATACAGAGTTGTATGCTACCTTTGTTTTTTAATATTTTATTTATTGGTCCCGTTTGGCTATTCTTTGCTTATTTACTTATTGGCTTATTTACAAAAAGTATTTAAGCAACTTTGTTTGGCTTGTTTTGCTTATTTACTTATTTACTAATTTGTTTATTTGGTTACCTAAACGAGTTTATTTACTTATTTGCTTATTTATTTATTTAACTATCCAAACGAGCTTATTTGCTTATTTAGCTATCAAAATGAGTTTATTTGCTTATTTACATACTCAAATAAGTTTATTTATTTATTTGTTTATTTAATTTTTAACTTATTTAACTACCTAAATAATGTGATTTATTTTTTAATTTATAAATAAATAAGCAAATAAATAAAGTTATTCAAACGGATCAATTACGTGCATTTTGGTATCTTCATATCTTGGTAGGTAACCAACCACTGGTGGCCTTGCTCTGGGCATTATATCTTGTCAAATGACAGTGAAATAATGGGGCCATCTTTATCCATAACTCCCAACCATCAAGCTTTCTTTTTTTCCTTCATTTTTTTTTTTTGTTTGCTTCCAAAGGGAATTCTCATAAGGATAACTCAACTGCTTTTTTGTGATTGTTTTGTTTTTTATGATTTTTAATGGTTTTTTGGACTAAATTTTTTATTTTTTTAATTTATTATAATAAAATAAATCTAAAAATATAATTATTTTGACAAGAGTTGAAAAAAAGTCATATAAAACGACAAAAACTACTATAATTTTTTTGGGTCAATTTTTTTACTTTTTTAATTTCTCGTAACGAGTTAAATTTTAAAAGTGTTATCGTTAAACTAATGTAAAAAATAATTACAAAAAGACAAAAAAAAGGGCAAAAAATGGCAATGGAAAGAAAAATGAAGAGGAACAAATTAT
>JAOTRH010222463.1:0-10471 GCA_034768845.1 Heliamphora exappendiculata
TGAGTTTAAGATGAATTAATTTTGATAATTTAAGTTGTTTATTTTTTATTTTTAGATGGTGTTTGATAAAATTATTATTAATAATTTTTAATTTTTTATTATTAATTTTAATTATAAATTATAAATATTTTTATAATTTATAATTATTTTTTTATTTTAATTATAAATTATAATATTTACTAAGCACTCACATCTTTAACTACAAACTAATAGTTTTAGTAATGCTAAACACCACCTTACTGCGGTTATAACATTTTAAAAAATAAGTGTAATTTGTTGTGATACAATGATATTTAATCAATTTAATTTATTACATAGATAATTTACATACTAAAAATAATAAGATAAATAACTTGAATCCTAAAAAAAAAAAGCTCATTTTAGACCCAAATTAATTAAATTAAACCGATCCCATTGGATTAGGGAGTACACAGAAGTCGGTTCCTATTTTATTTCTCTATGCGAAGTACAAGTGATTTTTCTTTGGTAGGTTTGATTTGAATCTTCTCTTTGTTTGGATTATTTGATTTTTCTTTGTTTGAATCTTCTCCATTGGTTCTTTTCTATTATTTAATTTTTGTACCACTTACTGTGTATAATTTTTATACAAAGATTTTTAATTTTTTATATTTTGTCAATTATTTGATTATATTTTTAATTTATTTTTAAAAATAAACGGCATTCTCTATGTGCTCTTTATTTTTTATTTATTTAAAAACTTACTGATATATAATAATATTAATTTTTTTGAAAATAATTTAGATCAATTAACGTGGAGGGTAAAGTTTAATGCGGCGAACCCGTGCTGCTGTGAACAGTGAGATTTGATTTGGGGCTAAGTGGATCCCACCTCACACTTCCCCCATCCCCACGTGTCTCATATGTGGCCCATTTTTATTCTCTCCTTCATTTCAATTAAGTTCTGTTTGGCTGTTTTAACAAGTTAGTTTTTCTTTTTTCTTAAAGAACTATTTAAAGCTGGACTGTTTGGCATTTTAAGGCCCTGTTTGGGATCAATAAAAAAAAGTTAACTTTTAAAAAAAAAAAACAGCTTTTAAATTGATTTGTTTGAAATACTAATTTTACACTATTTTCAAAAAATAAATGCTATTTATTTGCAAGTAGTTATTGTATGATAACTACTCAATTAATATGTATTATACATTTTTAGCGATGCTATTTTGGTCGAACCAAGGACCCAGACCAAATAAGTTATTCACCATTCAATTCATTGATCATTAAATAAGTGATTAATATGAATAGTCAATCATATAACTTCAAGATTAATTTAATGGGCGTTAATTTATTTGCTAGGAATGTATATTATTATTTTTTATTTAATAAAATTATTACGGCAATAATACAGCATAATACTCCGACATTACTTAATAATTTTCATCTAAAAGTGGGGTATTTTGGCGGCAGCTTTAATGGGCACGTGTATGTTTGTGAGCTTGTGAAATTATTCAAGGGTAGCTAGTAGTTCATCTACCATGCTCTCGGTCTCACAAAATTATTAAGTATTTTTGAATTATTATATTATTAAATATATTACATTTAAATTTTTGTATTTAAAAATAATAATATTAATATATTTTTTTATTTTTTGAAATATTATTATACTCTATTATATTTTTATTTTTGTAACGCTTAGGTTTAAAAGTTAATTTTTCATTAATTTTTGAACGAAAAATACTGTTTCAATAGTGTTTTTAATTTTTTTTAATTACAAATTTTTATTTAAAAATTTTTAATTAAAAAATAAAAAATTACTAAATACAAAAATAAGTAAAATAAAAACATTAAATTTTAATTTATTAATTTATTTTTATTTTTAAGTTTTTAATTTTGATAAAAAAAATATTATTTTTGACAAAAAAAATATTAATTTTTAATTTTTTTTTATAATTTTTGGTCAAAAACTTTAACATTCTTTGAATCATCTTGATGGGAGAAATTAAAAAGTAAAAATATTTTGAATGAAAAAAGAAAAGAAATTCACTAAATTTAAAAATAAACAATATAAAATTTGATTAGTTACTTTATTATAGTTTATATGTTTTTTTTATTTATATTTAAGTATCGCGTGTAATAAATTTTTTTATATACTTTTTTTTTGTCTATAGTAAAATGTTTTAATATTATCTCAAACAAGTATAGTAAAATATTTTAACATTAGCTCAAATTAGTATATTTGTTTCTTTTTTCTTGTAAAAAATTAAAAAAATAACAAATTTGATAAGGAATTAGAAAAAGATCAAATAGGTGAAAAAAACTATTTAAAAGCTTTATAAAGTACTTTTTGTTTCATTTTTAATGATTTTTTTAAATTTCAACCAAAATAATTATATTTTTAAATTTATTTTATTATGATGAATTAAAAAGGTAAAAAAATTTAGAGTACAAAAAATTTAAAAATTCAAAAAAAACTGAAAGAGACACACACAACAAAAAACATATAAAAAATTTTATTACGCACGATGCCTAAATATAAAAAAAAACATATAAACTATAATAAACTAACTAATCAAATTTTATGTTGTTTATTTTTAAATTTAGTGAATTTTTTCTTTTTTTTTAACTCAAAATATTTTTACTTTCTAATTTTTCCCATCAAGATGATTCAAAGAAAGTGAAAGTTTTTTAATCAAAAACTATAAAAAGTTAAAAACTAATATTTTTTTATCAAAATTAAAAATAAATTAATAAATTAAATTTTATGTTTTTATTTTACTTATTTTTATATTTAGTAATATTTTATTTTTTAATTAAAAATTTTTAAATAAAATTTTGTAATTAAAAAAAAACTAAAAATATTAAAAACACTGATGAAATAGTATTTTTTATTATTTTTAGACCTAAGTATTACAAAAATAAAAATATAATAAACTAAAGTAATATTTCAGATAATAGAATAGTGTCAGTGTTATTACCTTTAAATATAAAATACATATAATATACCCTATATTATTTTATTTACATATTACTTTTAAAAAAATATTTAGTATATACAAAATGAGTTACATCTCCCAATGAATATGAAACTACATTAAAAAAAAATTCTTTTCGTTATCCAAAAATATGAATGAATATTGGCTCCGTTTGGATAAAGTTACTTTATTAGCCTATAAGTTAGAAAATAAGTCACGTTATATGAATAGTTAAATAAGTCAAAAATAAATAAATAAATAAATTTGTTTGAGTAGCTAAATAAGAAAATAAACTGATTTATAAATCAAATAAGCTCGTTTGAATAATTAAATAAATAAATAAATAAATAAAAAAATAAAAAAATAAGTAATTTCACCCAAACGAAGTGTCTTATTAACAAATTGGCTTATAAGCAAAGTTTTTAAACAAAGCCATTGTTTTTTACAAAATAGTAATATTATGAACGTAAAAATAAAATATAAAAAATTACTCAAAAAGTAATTTAGATGGTTAAAATTTATATTTAATAGAATATAAAACATACTTCAAATAAATTTTAATTATTTAAATTATTTTCTAAATAAATTTTTAAATTTTATTTCTGAATTTATATCATTACTGTTTACAAAATACAAAATGAGAGAAAACTACTGTGCCAGGAAAACCACATAATATTAATATTTTGAGACCATCCGATAATAGTGTCTAATTCTTCACTACTGGGTGAAAGTGATTTGTCATGTTTGGCTCCACCACTAAAATTTTGTGGGATAAGAAGAGAGAAATATTGTTAGTCCTGAATGATTGGGCTTCTGTTTGGACTAAATTTTGTAATTTTTATTTATTTTATTGTAAAACAATTTTTACTTTTTTGATTAAAAGTTTTTTGAAAAAAAATCAAAAAATTTAATCAAAAAAATTTAAAAATCACTAAAGACGAAAAAGTAATATTAAGGATCCAATTGGTAATTTTTTTGTTTTTTTGTTTTTTGGTTTTAGTTTTTAGCTAAAAAATTAACTTGAGTTCAAAATATGTTATTTTGTAACTTAACTTTTGAGCTAATTTTTTTGACATTGATTGTTTAGGTAAAAAGTTGGTATTTTTGCTTTTTGTTCAAATTTGACATTTTTATTCTTTTATATATTTAATATTAAAAATTATATGTAGTTAATAGTAATAGTAGTAATAAAAAAGTTATGAATAAGAACTATTATTATATCTTAAAAATAATGAGAGTTTGATTTGAATATTCTGAGAATTAGTGTTTTAATTTAATTTTTTGATTTTTTTAGCAAATAGGCAAAGTTAGTTTTTTTGCATTTTTTTCCAAAAAGTCAAAAAAGCCAAATTATCAATCAGGGCCTAAGTGCGGTTTATTGACTTATTTTGACTTATTTTTTATTTTTATTGATATTTAATATTTTGATTAAAAGATTAATTTTTAGTTTCGAAGAGAAGAATTAAAATGTATAATAGTTTTATTAAATATTAAAAAAATATTTACTAAAATTAAAAAATAAATAAATAAATAAATAAATAAACAATTGTCCTAAATGTGGCCTCATTCTCGTGATAAAATTTGGATTTAGTCTTTTTTTTTCTTTTTTTTCTTTTTTACGATAAATGGTCCCGTGTTTGATATCGCAAAGCTCGAACTAAGATTTTTATAAATTTTAAATTATTCTCGAGAGAAATAATATTAGGTTTCTTAGTATTATAAGTGTCAAACTCCGACTAATATTCTTTTCCTTGTTCTTGAACAATTAATAATAACTTTATAATTTTTGTTTCATTCTTTATAGTACTCTAATTAAAAATATATAATTAATTGAGTTTTAGTTTTATTTTTTAAAAATGTAAGAGTTTTAATCCTATGACTTTTTTGTATTAGATTTAGTTTTTTTTTAAAATTTTATGATATTTGGGACCATTATGTCATTTTCAACCAGTTGTATTGTTTGGGAATTAATTTTTTTACTTATCAAGTTGTATATGGGATATATAGCACTTTTCTTTTTTGTAGGCACCCGTTACCAACAGATTTAGTACTGAGATTTGAATTCTTATTTACATTTACGAGGATTAAGAGAATATTTTTGAGTTTATATTCTAATTTGCATTTATGAGATTTAATTGTCTTTTGATTTTTGGACGACTTGTCTGGTTTGGGATTATATTGGGACAGATTTTTTGACGAGTTTTTTGGATTTTAATTTTTGAGCGAATTTAAATTTGCACTTGCCGGGATTGTTTATTTTGCTGAAAATATTTGACATGAGTTGATTTGGAAGGTTGTTTCGTTGTTTCTTAATATGCACATGTTGTTTTGTTTTGTTTTGTTTTGATTTCATTTTTTTGTTTTGAAAATATTTTAATATTATTAATTTTTCATCACTTTTATTTTGATTAATAGAAATAAAATATGTATTTCTCGGATGAATTAGTATGTATGTAATCTAAGTAGTTTATATTTTTTTTATTTGTTAGTTTTTATGTTTTTTGGTTCCATGTATTCAATGTAGTTCATGTGTTCTATTTTGAAAATTTTATTTTATGTTTGATTTCGCGTATTTGAAAATGAGAAAATAGCAAGGTGGAAATGAGATTTATTAAAAAAACTACTTTGATACATTTATCAGTTGATGCGGTAATTCAATTTCCTGTAATTAAATTGGGAATGATACATTTATCAGTTGACGCAATAGTTCGCTTTTGTGAATTAATTCTGAAATGATACATTTATCAGTTGACAAAACAGTTTGATTTCTAGAATTAAACTTGGAATCATACATTTATCAGTTGACGCAATAGTAAAATTTTATAATTCCAAGTAAAATGATAAATGCATCAGTTGTAACAACAGTGCAATTTCTAGAATACATATTCAACTGATACAATTATCAGTTCAAATAACAGTGCACTTTCTTATCTGTATTTTACTGATACATTTATCAGTTATACCAATAGTGATGCGTTGAAACAATAGTGCAATTTTTAAAATACATTTCTTGATTTAATGTTATATTTTTGCGACGTCAATGATGAAGAAGACGACCCCGGAGGATGAAGATGACAATAGAGTTAAGGTTGTAGTGATTATCGCGCAAAATTTTGGAGAGAAATTTTTTGAAAGATTTTGGGAGAGATTTTGGATGAGATTTTAAGAGAGATTTATGGGATATAATTTTTGATTCCTGATTAGGAAGGAATTTGGTCAAAAAAAATTTTAAAGATATAATTTAAAAGTATTTTAGAAAATTAAAATTGAGACGGGACTAATCCTAATAAAAATTTTTAAAGGGATTAAAACTAATTTTACTACCAAAAAGAGGACCTAATTCTAAATTTTTAAATATATACATAATTTTATTTATAATCTATTGATATAAAAATATATATAAACTTCCAAGTATTATTTTTCTTTCATATTTTATCAAATTTAATTCAGAATAACAAACTAAATCCCACCGGCCATGTTTTGATTGACAGATTAATGGGCAATCAAATTGTTAGTAAGTGGGCTATTATTGTGGTGTTTGGCATGGCTAAAGTTTATATATTATAATTTATAATAAAAATTATAAATATTTAGTAAAAATTATAATAAAAAATTATAAATATTTAAAAAAAATTATAACTTATAAATAAAATTAATATCAAAAATTTAAAAACTAGTAGCACTACTTATCAAACACTCCTTATAAATGTGATTAATAGTGTAGTTAGTTATGTGCCAACTGTGCTTAATTAGAGTAAAATAAGATAATAATAAATAGTGGATTGTTTAGTTTGATATTATTAAGTGAGATTAAATTTACCAAAGTATGTACCAAAATGCCTTTAATCCTAAAACTAATTAAGCCACACTTAGAGTGTAAATTAATTTATTGAAGAAATAGCAAATATATAATTTTAATCATTATTCCCCTTTTCCTTATTTTGAGACTAATAAACCAGCCCACACAAGATGTGAGATTAGCTCTCATTGGCAACTTTGTCTTTTTAATTTTTTTAATTAAAAATGTTAAAAAGTCAAAGTTATTCAATTAACAAAAATGTTAAAAAATTAAAAAATAAAAAAATTAAATCAAAACACAAATAATACTATTTATTTATAACTTATTTATTATTATTATTAATTTTATATAATTATTAATATTAAATATATAAAAATGTAAAATTATCTACTTCTTTCTATGAAATATGAGATTAGTTGGAAAGAAAACAATTCTATACTCTTATGAAATAAGGGTTGTCTACCCATTTGAAGCATAATGGTATTTCTTTAACTTTTTATTGTAGAAATTGCGAATTGGAGATGATTCCCTTTTTTTTTTTTTTTAAAGATTAAGATAGTGCAGGTTCTTTTTATTGTATAAAAAAATATAAAAATTATAAAAATATATTAAATAATAAAATATTTGTGCTAATTACCGCTTGTTAAGCAGTGAATAACGAGAATACAAAATTTGAATATTAATACATTTTTAAAAATTAGGTTTACTATTTTTATAAATATTAATATATTTTTTATTTATTGTCTACCACTCAGTAAATAGTGGTTAATATTTTTTTCAAAATAAAATTAAGAAATTGAATAAGTTAGATTTATCTATTTTATTTTCTATGTCACTTTTCTATGATGGTTCATAGCTTTTTCTTAATGGGCTTTTTTGATAGTTATTTTATTTTTTTATTTTTTATTCTAATTTTTGGCCTTTTCACTTTCTGGTGTTAAAATAAATCTAAAATCATAAACTTTTTGTTCAAGTTTAAAAATTCACAAAAAAACGGAAAAACAAACTGCGTAAAGTATATGTTTTTTTAAAAAAAAATTCTTTATGTTTTGATTAAAATTTTTATTTCCAATTATTTATTCCGAGAGAGATATAGAAGTGTAAAAACTTGGACTGAAATTTAAAAAAAAAAGTACTAAAATTTAAATAAGCCGTATTAGAAAATAACTATCATGAAGGAAAATCTGTTCGGATGGATATGGTAAGTTGGTAGCCTTAATTTTCTGCACAAATTAATGGTAGCTGCAGTACTTCTGAAGGTGAAAGCAAGGGATCACAATATGTATTTATAAAATATAATAAGTCTAGAATATTAAATAATTATGTCTATCTTTATTTTTTTTTTATTTACATTTTGTATTTTTAATTTTATTAATTCGTTAATTATTATTTTTATTTATTATATTATCTATAATACTTATTAATATTATTCTTTTAATTTAAAACTCAAAAATTATCGATAAAATATTTCCATTTTATCCCATTTTTTGCTATTTTTTTAATATTTTTTTTCATTTCTACCTACCTGATCAAATAAAATAAGAGGCGAGAATGGAAAAATTCATCCCGACCTCGCCCCGCCCATTACCATCCATAGAAAGTCAAAACACAATCAGCTTTTCTTCCACCATAATCCCATATATAGGATTTATTTGAGATTATAGTTTATTGATTTCTTTTCTGTACATGTTTTTTGTTATTAGTAAATATTTTTTGTTTTTTATTTTTTATTTTTCATAAACAATTCGGCAAATAAGTCAATTCTTCGTTTGTTACTCTAAACACTGTCTTTTTATGAAAATAAACTTGTTGACACACCTGAGTTAAGTGATCAAACTGTAGGCTCCACTGTCAAATGGAGGGGGAATCAAGTTCCGACCTAAGCCACGTTGAGCACATGTAGAAAGCTGTACAGCGCAGCAGTCCACATCAGCATTGGACGATCCTCGGCATATCCACACCAGCTCGGGCAATAGGTTGAGTTATACGGTGGAGTATCCGAGCTCGGTGAGGGTCTAGTCCCCAATTCCGAGGGAATGGTGCTCGACATCATGATGAGTGATGCTCGACACTGATAGCCGAGCAAGGTGAGCTGCCTAAACCTTGTTCCGAGCTAAATGGGCGATTCTGAAGATCAAGTTCCTTAGTATATAGATCCGAGATGTGGTACGAAGATGAAACATCGGTAGTAAATGGGCCAACTCAGGGGTAAAATGGTCAGGAAGGGATGGCTTAGCCCTAGCCCAAATTAGGCCTGAAGTTAGACCTGGGTACTGATGAACATCTATATATGACAAAAGACATTTGCAGAGATATTCAATGATGGCACTGACAAGTCACCAGCTTGGATTGATTGACAGCGTTCGGGTGTTACTTGAAATATGGGTACCGAAATGAGCAGAGCCCGAGCTCGGCTAATTAGTTAAGCTGCTCGGGTGATCTTCAAAGATTGTTTAGCATTTTAGTTGTACTTTCAACGTGATGAGAAACTACCCGACCTCTCGCAGTAGTACAAGGCCGAGCTTCATGGACTTGCATAACAAATTGAAAGCAAATATAAGACATGTGCAGGTGCGATGCAAAAATGGTACAAGAATGACAGTAATAACAGGAGGATGAACAGAAAAACTTTGCATTAGTAATAAAAGTGAGTACAGAGCTTGGGCACGCCGACCTCACAAGAAAGATGAGGTCATGTAGGGCGAACTTGGAAAACTCAAAATTAAAGAATAAGGGAAAGAAAAAGTGATTCCAGCACTGGTCCGCCTTATTGCTGTTCACCCTGCAGTGGGCCCACCTCTTTGTTCTTGGTCTCCCGTTCTTCCCCTTCTTGAGCAACAACCTCGCCAAACGTGGGGTCCTCCTCGAGGGTGAGATCCACTATGGCGTTAGCATTCGAAGCTCCAACCTCCGGCCACAGTGGGTCAAGCTCTTCCAGTTCTGCTCCTTGCTCGGACGAATGAGGTGGGTGGATCTCAAAGTCTTGCGCTCGGGGTGGTGGTGGATCGATCTGAACAGCAGAGAAGGGCACGACCTGCACAACGGGACCTGGAGGGATGGCCGTCCTGATCAGGTGAGCAAGCTGATCAGGAAATGGGATGGATGGTTGGATCCAAGGCACAATTCTGTGGAGCTCGGAGTCAGGACCGACCTGCGCGGCGTTGAGTGCAGAATCCCAACCCATCTTGAACAGGGGATTCTGCATGCTCATAACCTGAGCTTCGTAGAAATCCCCCGCCTTGTTATAGCCCTCATCAAATCTTTCCTTGTGAACTCGGGCGCTCGAAATTTTCCTGTTCAAGGGTGGCTCTGGCCTGGTAGGCCTCCTCCAATTGCCCGATCACCGATGCGAGGTTGGCCTCCTGCTTCTTGACTAAGTCAAGAGCTTTGGTAATTCGGATCTTGGCATCCTCTTTAGCCGCACAGGCGTTGTTGACCTGTGCCTGGAGAATCTTCACGTCCTCTTTAAGTTTTTGGGCCTCAGCGTGGAGTTGGTCATGTTTCTCTTGCAGTTGGCTGCTGGCAGCCTATATTCCCATTTGAAGTCCCTGTTCGGCAGAAAATATGAGTCAAATAATGAAAGAGTGTGTTAGAAATAGGCAACCCAAGAGGGGGGGAGAGAATTGGGTTTCTTTGCTAGCAATGGAGATTTAAAAAACTTTTCTGAAAAACTTTTAATGTCTTACAGAAACTAGATATGCAATTAAGAAATTAATGCAAGAATTAAAAGTAGAGGGAAAGA
>JAOTRH010222474.1:0-10470 GCA_034768845.1 Heliamphora exappendiculata
TCTATGGAGGAAAAAAAATGGTTTGATAGGCTTGAGTTTGAGTACTCATGGATAAATCTCTCCTCATCGACAAATCTCTAAGGGATCTGCGAGCATCGCTCATGAATAATTTTTTTATGACCTAATTTTGATATATATTTGCTATTTCTAAGTAGGTTTTGTACTTTTGTTCTATATTGTCTCTTTTCTTAGTTAAATTACTACAATTCTGTAAATGTATTCCTTATTTTGAATGAATCACGTAAATTTATATTTTATGTAATTATGTTACCCTCTACATTATTTGTTATTTTTGCTTTATGTTGTAAGCTTTAATTATGAAGTGGCAATCTTTGACTAGAATTGCTTATTGGTTTCTTAATGTGTAATGAAGGAGTACAATGTTTCTATTGATTTCTACTGGGCTCCATTTCTAGTTGAATCTAACTGTGATGACTCAGTGGTCCATCATTTACTGGATCGAATCGTCATAGTTGAGGCTATTGAAAAACATGCCAAGCACTGGACTAATGCAGATATACTCATATTTGATTCTTACATATGGTGGTTAGATGACAAAATGAAAGTCTTGTAAGTTTATCGATTAGAACCCAAATTGAACATTTTCATCAAATGCGCACAAAGAAAATACTCACTTGGAATCTCATACTAAATATGAAACTTTGTTCTGACTGGTTAGGTGGGGATCATTTGAGAAATCCAATGGAATACTTAAAGAAGTGGAGTTGCTAAGCAGATATAAAATGGGTCTGATGACTTGGGCAGATTGGTTGGAGACCCATGTCAATCGTTCCAAGACCAAATTATTTTTTGTCAGCATGTCATCTATGCACTTCCGGTATGACATCTACTAATTACTCTCTATTTAAACTTTAGTTTGGTCGATAATTTTAACTCAAAATTCTTTTTCTTTAGTTTTTTTTCACACTTTTAAATTTATTTGCTTAACATAGCTATAGTAATCTAAAAAACTAAAAGTAATAGATCAATTTGTAAATACAATAACCAACTGAAGGCAAAAAACAAAAAAAACAAAAAGCAGTTTCCAGGTTAGCGGCGTGCACAGACAAGGAGTACAAAACAAGAGGCTAAGTAGGCTTGTTATATGCACAGAATCAAACACATTGATGTCAACTCTTATTGCACCAAAAATAAAGATTTATAATCCAAGTACAAATTACTATTCAGTATAATAGTGGCCAAGACCCGGTATCGTTTCAACAGGGACTAATAGGCTTAATCGCAATTTCTTACAACCAAATGATTTTGATCTAGTTATTTAATCAAAATGATGATTGTCTTTTTAATTAACTAAGGCAGGAAATAAATAAAACTAAATTTAAAAACTTTTGATTGATATAGAGAGAATATTCTAAGATTTTGAATCCACCCTAGACAAACAGCTTAGATCTGTTAAGATTTAATAACTTTCTCGCGATTGAACTTAACCCCGTTTCGGCTACAAGCCTAAATCAAGTAATCAAAAAGAATATTTAATCAAAACCTAATATAACCTATCTTTGATTGGCACGAATCGCCCATATAAAACCAGGCATGATCCGTCCTATCACAAGATAGATTATATCACGTTTGGAATTAAATACGACATTAAAAACAGTTGTATAATTTCGTATTCACATCACAGAAATTAAAAGTGTAAATTGAATGAAGCGGTAAAGTTCATTGATTAAAACTCAACGCCTATAAAAAAATCATACGAGTTGAATCCGATATTAAAAGAAACTAAAATCTTAACTACAATCTAAATACTCGGCTAGGGTTTCATCAAACCCTAGGAAGACGACCCAAGCCACTCATGTTACAGCTATAACCCGTAGAAACTGAAGAAGATTCGTCTCCTGGCCACTGTTCTTGTCGTCTCGTCGTCTCTCAAACCCTACCCGTTGTCTTTCTCGCCTCTTCTTGTCTTTTCAACATGTCTCCCTCTTTCCTAAGTTTTAAAATTTTGCGCAACTGATCTCCACGAATCATTCGAATGCCCGACTGAACTAAATATCTCTAGACAAAACCATCCAGACACTCGTTCAGAGGAGATTCCTTCAGTCTAAGATCGTCCGGATGAGATTGGTCAGAGTGTATTTTGCTCTATTCTCCCATTTTTTGGCCTACTTTCTCACTTTTTTGCCTCCTCTAATGCTAGAACAAAAACAATTGTAAAAATAAATTATTTAACACAAAATCAAGAACTTGCCAGTGTAACTTGTATGATTTGAACGGTGCATTTAAGCACCGATCACACACTCCTCTCACAATGAGTGATTCCCATAGTTTGTAGAGCCTAGTCCTTATGAGAGTAGTAACTCTATTTTTTGTTGAATCTAATTGTGATAATTCAGTGCACCATCACGTATGATGTACCGTATCGAATGATTAGAGTTAAGGCTATTGAAAACCATGTTAGGCAATGGACTAATGCAGATATACTCGTATTTAAAAAAATCAACAAAAAACAAAAAACAAAAGCAATCTCCAAGTAGGGTACGTTGTTACGTGCACAGACATGTTGCACACAGTCAAACACACCCCTCTCACAAGAGTTGATTCCCATACTATATAGAACCCACTTGTCGGCACTTAGGTTTTTGGAATTTGTTATTTGTCCTCAATGAACGTTTTAAATTTAATTAGTTTTTAAAAGTTTTAGGGTCCTCTACAAGTATAACTAAAAAGTAAGAAAATTTTGATTAAAACTAAAAAATAAAATCAATAAAGACAAATAAATTAACTAACTTAAATCTTAATCTTGGTTTTGTACTAAACAAAACCATATATGTTTGCAGGGGTGAAGAATGGGGCATGGATGCAAATCAAACTTGTTACAATGAAACCGAACCAATTTTCAAAGAGGGGTATTGGGGAAACTCCTCAAATCCCAAAATAATGGAAGTGGTGGAGGCAACAATAAACAGGCTAAAAAAAAGAGGTGTGAATGTGCATCTTCTCAACATCACACAGCTCTCGGAGTACCGAAAAGATGGACATCCATCCATTTACAGAATGGGGCAATCGGTGAATTTAACTAAAGAGGAGTTATCAAAACCTCCGAGTGTTTTAGATTGTGTACATTGGTGCCTTCCAGGTGTTCCCGATGTTTGGAATGAGCTCCTCTATGCTTATATCTTTCATTATTAATTGTTATTGACATCCATAAATGCTTTGTCCCATGGGAAGAATCCTAGCTAGATTGTCAATAATAATGAATTAAACTTCATCACACTGTCTGGACTAAGAATCTTATGTTTAGAAAAATTTCTATTTGTCTCAGTGTATTAAAAGCAATTGGTTTTGCAAAAAATCTCGAAATACGATAATATCGAGATATAATTTATGAGACTTTGATGCATTAAAATAAAGAGAGAGAGTGAGAGAGAGAGAGAGAAACTTTTCAAAATAAGAGTATTTAGGTGCTCTATCTACTCGTGTTAATTACAAACTTGTGGCAAGTGCAATTACATGCAATATTTCTTTTATGTACATTATGTAGTTTTATGTATTTTAAGAAATAGTGAAATATGAAAGTATTAATTTTTTTTTTTAAAAGTCATCTAAAAAGTTGTGCTACAAGTATAAAAAAAGAATATGTTTTATTTTAAGTTTACATATTTAATCGTCTTTATTTAACTAACAAGTCGTATTTAGTCTACTAATAGAATAAAAATTCATGTGATATGACTTTACTATTTTTTTTCTCACACTTTTTAAAAATTATAATATTACAGTTTTATGAAACGGTAGAGGATTAAAGATTGAGATCTACGGATCCCGTCCACGCTGGACAATAAGCTCTGGGATGTGTTCACGTGTACCTTAACAAAAAAAGGGTGAGATGCTGCGCCTGTATCTTTACCGGTGAGCCCTTTGACGATTGGATTATGAGCAGTTTTTAGATAATAGATTCTACGAATATTTTGGCATGGTTAGCAAAAAATGCATACCTTTGCCTGATGGTTAGTTAGAATTTTATAGGAAAAAATATACTTAACCCGTCCTGGGTGTTTACCCAGACTCGACCCGAGCTGATCGGGTCATCCTTTCTCTACTTATATTCTAGTTATTAAAGTCTGATAGTGACTTACCATGGATATCATGGCTTCATGTCTCTCTGGATATTATTTTTGTCACGTCAGACTATCTGATTGTCCTCAAGTTCTGTTTGGGGTAAGGTCGATCTTCGCTTGGACTCTGAACCTGGGGGCAGCTTAACTACCACTAACACCTCAGCAGAGATGTCAGGCCTAGGTAGGCGTATCATGGTCCAAGATAACCATGCCTCTCAGACAATGAGCTCGGCTAGTGGGGTATTGGAACACGTGTTGCCCTGCCTATGTGGCCGAGCTGCTTACCTATGCTCTAACTCCCACAACTTCGAGAGCAGTCCACGATGTGCTGAGCTCGGACACTCATGCTCGAGATAGAACTACCCCACATCGAGCAGAACCTTTTGACGAGCTGAGGAGTTGATGGTGCCAAGTTGTACTCTTTTCCTTTAAATGCACATTTAATGCATACGGCACATGTTGCCCTATGCGTCACAACCGGCGTCTTTTGACGCTTCATTTTGAATTCATTTGGGAAGCTATAAAAAGGGAAGGGACTCCTTTTCGTCCCTTTTCTTGCAACTTTCATTCCTCCTTTCACATTTAAGGCGATTTTCAGTAACCTTTCCGGTGTCGTTTCAAAGTCAGCACCGCTCCTCCAACAACTCCCAATACCTTCAAAGTCCATTTTCGAGTTTCCATATCCCTAAGGTATGCCTTGTTCTACGTTTTATTCCCATTTTAGATCTTTCGTCTTAATACTATCACCATTACACTATCGTTGTCATGGCACCACTGCCATAGGCGGTGGCTCCGTCTCTGCTCTCTAATGTGGCAAACAAAGAACACGATTTAAATTCCCTACTATTTTCTTCTTTCCTTTGATTATTGCATCTTTAGATCCGATTTCACGTTGCCAACACTGTTCTCAGCTTTTGATACTACATGTATTTTAATCTTCTTCTTTTTATTCTTTTTTCTTCTCACTTTAACTCTTGAAGATAAAATGGGTCGTCTTCCAAAATATGTTGACAGGGCAGAGGCTCTGGCAAAGCTTCACCTAAAATATGCCATTCCCGACGATGCGACCATTTACGAAGCCACTAATAAGGAAACTTTGATAACTAAGAAGCCCGAGGACGATGTTGGGCCCCTTATTGCTATTCGGGAGTCTAGGTTTAAGTTCCCCCTCCCAAGCATCACGATGGTGTGGCGCTAGGATTTAGGGTTTTGTTTCAAAAATAAGAAAATTCAAGAAATGTTTAGAAAAATACTTTAACACATTGAAAACTAAATTTTGAAAACCCTTTTTTGTGAAAATGGAGTCGCCACTTGATTTTTGAGAAAAACTAAGAAAAATAAAATGAGCCACTAATCTTTAAAACGGTAACTAGAAAAAACAAGAGTTTAGGGGTTAAGATACAAACTGGGAAAGGTGTTAGGCACCATATTCGTCCAACCATGAGATTGGCCTCTACTAATCATCATTGATTCTTAATTAGATTTCTCAAATGCATACAAATACAGAAGATGAGAGCAAAGAAAAAACATCTAAAATTAAATAAGAAAAATATATAATATATGTATATAGAACACCAAATAAAACAAGTATCAAAAGAAAAATCTTAAGTCCTACGACATGCAATTTCTAACTAAATGATACATGAAACAAACTCGTATATAATGTCACCAAATAACCAACATTAGCATAATTTAAACAAAATAACAAAGATATGCTAAAAAATTACTAAATTCAAATCATACAAAAAATGAACATGAATTTGCTAACAATATCACCAAATAATTAAATAACCTAAGTTAATCTAAACATGATTTCAATTGAAATAAACAAAGTATTCTTAAAAATTATCATACCAAATATGCATATTACCAAATAACCTAAAATTACGCTAATATGATTTTAAACAAAATAATCAAAAAATGCTTTAAAAACATTAGACTCTAACTAAATGGTAACTATTAGGTTAGTTATTAATAAAATAAAAGAGATGCCATCAAAAGGAAACTAAACTAAGATTAATAGATTTTATGCATTTTAATGTTAAACAAAAAAAACAAGAAAAAAGGAATACTATTAAAAACAAATTATGTTAACAAAACATAACGAACTGAAAACAACGACAGTTACGTGGTGACATAACAATCATTTTGTCTAAGGAATATAAAATACCGATGTAATATCGATAATTACAACCATATAAATGTAAATGCATTGATTATAACAATAACAACACCGTAAGTCACAATTGCCAAATATATTAGCACTATTTTAATGAATTAACATGTTAGGTGCAAATGTGCAATGTGGGTAGAGTAAATAACTAAGATTACTTTGATTTTAACATGAAGTAGAATCTAGTCAACAAAATAAAATCTAATTAAGATTATAACATTTAGTCAAGATTACTGGAAAAGCATTATTAAACAATTTTTAGGATAAAATATGCTTTCAATTCAATTAATGACTAAACATGAAATAAAAAGTGAAGTACATAATTAATACTCAAAATATAATCCAACCTCTTCACATGAGCAAGAAAAATGAAGAGATAAATGTTGGGGTTCCAACAAAGTACTTAAGATCTAACCCGGGCGAGTCCTCAAGTTGGGGAATGGGGATCAATGTTCAATCCTTGGGATGTGTTCCAATTCCATTGAAAGGATGAGTCATGAATCCAGCAGGGTATCAGCGTCGATAATCGTTCTTCCTCGGTATTTTAGCAGGGTGTTGGTATCATAATTCTCTCACCTTCTGACCCGTCAGAACTTCAACCTCAGAATTTTCCTCTCCAAATCGTACCAAATGTACGATATTTATAAATTTCATCAACCAATGAGGTGCTGGCACGTTTTGGGCCACGTCAAGATTTTTAGAGTTGGCAGTCGCCACAAAAATGAAGTTTTTAGGGGTTTCTTGTGGCAGTCGCCACAATGAAGTTGGCGACCCCATGGTTCAATTGTGGCAGTCGCCACCTCGGCTAGGGTTTTCAATAGTTTCTTATTTTGGTCACCATAATGAAGTTGACAGTCCCATGGTTAAAAGTTGGCAGCTCAAGATTTTGGCGGCTCAAAGTTGGTTCACTAATTTGAATGTTTTCATCATTGGGTATGAACACTGGTCTCGGATCACTTCCTGAGGATCGTTCAAAAGCACCATTCTATTTGTTTTTGTCATCGAATTCACCCGGATTAACCTAAGATTGGCAGGATCAAATTGGTGTGTCTACAAATGGAGACTTTATCCTTTTACTGGTTATATCCATTGCAGGTCACCCCCAATGTATTCTCGATATTATTGGGGGTAGCTCTACAAAATTGCTACATGCGCATCGACCACGGTGTTCGAGAGACTGAATACTGCTACACCATCTCGAAGATGGCCAAGGGTCAAAACAAGTATTACTTCAAAGCCAAAGAAGGTTGGAATATCGTGCTCGACTTGAAGGGTTCTCACAAAGGAGAAATTGAAGACTTCGTTGTGGTCTGGGCAAACTGGCAGCTCAGCACTAGCATCCATAATTCCCACGTACGACTCTGTCTAACGAGGTTGGGTCCTTAGGTAGTCGAGCTCCTCATTTATTCACTTTGTATATTTTTAATTCTTTACCATTTTATCGAGCACTCACATCGCCCTTATTTCAGGTGCGTACTGCAACACGTCGGTGGCCAAGGATAGAAGAGACAAATCTTGGATCAACCTCAGGCACCTGCGACGTGTGCTTAACTAGGATAAGGACATTTGGTCCTTTAACCGACTATTCAATGGAGTCCCCATATGACTAGAGGGGGCTCAGGGCACGGGAGCTTCCACCTCGAGTGCCGTTGCCAACTACCCATCCTCTAGTTTCATCAACCAGTCGGTCCCACCTCGAGTGCCGTTGCCAACTACCCATCCTCTAGTTTCGTCAACCAGTCGGTCCCTGTTCGAGAGGCCATAGCTATGTCTCAGAGAAATCTTTACCATCTGCTGCTCGGGGACGATCCGCCCTCCCTGACCCCGAGTGCCACCCCACCAATCGTGGTGACAACTTCAGCAGCCCTGGCACTGATACTGGGCCCTAATTCAAAGCCTGTCCTCCTCCAACTTGAGTCAGCACAAGGAGAAGGAGCACGGCCTCCGAAGTGGCTGATCGTCAAATTCATCAGCGCATCGAGGGAGACAATTCGTCCCCTGTGCCGACCAACACTAAGGGGGTACCACAACAACAGAGGTACCTCTTATCTTTTCCCCCGCCCACCGTGGAAAGGCCCTCTGCGCTTAAGATTCGGTGTAAGAAAACCACCATGTGGCATGGGCTCTGGCAAAAAGCCTCTGTCTCCGCAAGGATAAGACCAACTGTACAGGAGTGCAAGACACGTCAATAGCAAAGAAGGTCGCCTAGCACATTATAGTGGTAAGTAACCCCATCGAGCTTCAATTACTTGTAAAAATTCATATATTTAGTTATACTTTCCCGAATTGTTTCTTTCTGTGCTATGTAGGGCCTACAAATAGGAATCGAAGCAACTGACTACTGCAGCAGGCTTGAGGAGAAGTACTCCTTCCTCTATGTTGAAGGCTTAAAGCTCAAGAAAGATAACAAAGTCCTTTAAGCTCAAGTCGGGAAGCCGTCAAGGCTAAAGAGAGGACTCCAACATCGGAGCAACTCAAGATCTAGATTCACAAAAGAAGCACGAGGCCAACCTCTCCTCTGTCTTGGCCTAGCTCAATGAGACAAAAAACCAAAGGCTGAGCTGTAAAATGTCTACACCGAGCTCAAGCTCTCTTATGTGCGAACGACAAAGGATCAATTCGATGTTGGGTATAATAAGGCCGAAGATGAATATGAGTCCCAGGTTTGGAACATGCAAAACCTCATTTTCAAAATGGGCTCGGATGTAGCTCTAAACGCTACATCCATTGCTGAGGACTCTAACTTCCGCAAGGAGGTGCCGTGGCTTCAGCTTGGCATCCCATTTCCTGCTCCGCTTGCCCATCTACTTGGATAGGCAATCCCTTTTAGACAGGCTGTTGAGCTCCTCCCAATTTCAACTGCCTCCCCTGATTCTCCACTCCCTGCCGAGTAAATTGGCATCAAAGCCGAGCAACAAAGGGATTTTGAAGAGCTCGACCCACTCTAGTCAGAGACCAACACTACTGTTGGCCAAAGTACTCCTATAGGTCTAACGCTCGAGAACAATGAACCAGTTCAAGAAGGGTAGAGGTTGAAGACGGGGCAACAGCTCAAGATGGAGTTGTTCAACAGCAGACTTCCCATGAGGAGCCTACTCAAGCTAATGGTGCTTTACAAGGTACATATTTTTTTCTCATTTCTGTAACTCTCTTTTTTGTAACTCTTTTTGTAATTTTTATTTAAGTCTGCGCAGCACAGCCTCTTTCCATCCGTGAGATCGGCTCGTCCTGTTGTAACTCAATCTTTGATGTTAATGAAAATGAAACTTTTATCCATTATCGATCTTCGTATAGTTGTAGAATTTCTTGTTTTCTATCTTTGTGAATGAACGTAAGACGCAATGCATGAAGTATATCCCGCTCAGCCTCCTTTACTAAAAAAATTTATCATGACCTTCATCGTAGCCAAGCTAGGCCTTTCGTGCCCAGTGGTGATCTCCCAGGATCAATTGGGACTTTTTATACCTAGCCGAGTTAGATCTTTTCTTTCTAGTAGTGATCCCCTAAGATCAACTGAGACTTTTTTTGCGCCTAGACATGCCAGGACTCTTGTGCCCAGTAGTGATCCCTTAGGATCAACTAGAAATTTTTGTGCCTAGCTAAGCTAGATATTTTGTGCCCAATAGTGATCCCTCAGGAGCAATTAGGACTTTTTGCACCTAATCGAGCTAGGACTCTTCTACCTAGTAGTGACCGCTCAGGATTAAATGGGACATTTTGTACCTAGTCGAGCTAGGACTCTTGTGCCCAGTAGTAACCCCTCAGGATCAAATGGGATATCCTTTCATGGGTGGTCATCAATAAATGTCACAAAATATATTGCACTACCAAAAGTAGTAGTATTTATAGGAGCATAAACATCTGAATGTAATAAGTTTAGAATGTGATAAGTTTGGGATATTCATCTAATGTACGAAATTTTGTGTTGTTTACCAGTTAAACAATGTATTCAAGCTTTAAAACATGCAACCTTTACCTTAGGTAGAAGCTCTCTCCTAGCTATAACTTGTGTGACCTTCTCACTCATATGTCCAAGTCGCCTGCGCTATAACTCAATGGTAACGTCCTGCTCAACTGTGGTGATCACTCATTTACTAAGATTTACCTCCAAGGTGTAAAACTGGATGGCTGCTTGTCCCTTGCAAAAATTAGGGACCCTCTATAGAGTTTTCACTTTCCATCCCCGAAGTGATTTTTGTAGCCTCCATCATCCAACTG